>JAUZSX010321187.1:0-11641 GCA_034780655.1 Idiosepius hallami | reverse complement strand
CGTTAGCTCGGGAGAGCAGTTCATCTAGGTGAAGGGTAACACCGAATATATAAAGCCCGGGTAAGAGCACGTAAAACATGGCCTTGTGCCAAACTTGGGGGTGCTCACCAAGTAAATATCATATATTTACGTTAGTAAGTTTTTTCACTGGTTGTTTGAATTGTTGAAGCACGTGGTGTACGTTTGGCGCTTGGATGGGGATATAGAAGAATGCTCGCGCCCTTTTTTGTCATGCTCGTCGACGGCTGAAACCAAACTGGTCTCTCTCGTTGTTCAAAACTCGCGGTGAGAGAGAGCTGTCGAAAAGGACGCGAGTGTCGTAAAGCAAACCGCTGTCGTAACGTAAGTGTCGTAAACTGTCTGCTATTTTTATTGTTGTGTTTCAAACTTTCTTCCTTTACTTCTTTGATCTAAAACAGGGGTCTCCAAACTTTATAGCTTTAGGGCCACATCAACTTTCATCCAGCATGTCGAGGAACGACAAACCGTATACCGCTGGTTAAAGAGTGAATATTTTAATTAAACGAAGTACATAACACAAGCTTCATAAGTTAAGAAAATATTCATTTAAAATTTTAAAGGTTAAATTTCCACCAACAGTAATATCATAACAAAATCACAGTTAGCCTATTCAAAATTTACAAATTACGTCAACTAAAAAATAAAGATGCCATTTTTAAAATGTGAAATGTGCACTTTCTGCACAGAGTGGAAACAGCGGTTTTTTAAAGTTAATTTTGTTTATTTCTTAAATGTCTCTGCGGGCCGGATTGAGGAGCCCTACGGACTGGATCAGGTCCACCCACAGGTCGTAGTTTGGAGATCTAAAATATTTTTTCAGTTAACTGATTCTTTTGGAATGGCGTAAATGGCTCTATATTAGGCCAAGGTGTTACGCGTTCAGCCGGGAGTCAATGCAAACTAAAATAAAAATAAAAATTCTGTCTCTTTGTTGTTAAGATATTCCAACTTTCAGTCGAAGAGAACAGCAAATAATGATGACTCCCAGTGTAATTATTTCCTAATAATTTTTAATCAAATATAATGCAGCTTTTTTTCTTTAATCTATATTAGTTGTATCTGTTTTAATTTACTTACAGAAGCAAGTATTGCAGAATGATTAACTCTGTGTTGGGCTAAGCAGAGCTAAACGTCTTGATAATGTCAAGCTTATAGAGTGTCCAAAAAGTTACTCTTTCAGTATATAGAAGTATAGAAATTGAAAAAAAAAACTAAAAAATAATATATTTTATTATAAAACATTTAAACATTACAACTTTTATCAATCAAATCTATCAAAAACAAATCTATCAAAAACCTTATTTAGGTTTTATTTATTTACAGTATCACATAAACGTATGTCAAGAATATTATATTCATTTTATTGGAAAGAACATAAGATTTCACATTAAACCTGAAATTATAGTAAAACTTGAACCAATACAAAAATTTTGATAGATTTTTGAATTGAGAAAAATTGAAAAAAATTAGATTCGTAAAAGTTTAATGAAATTAAAAAAAAATAAACAAAAACATATCGATCGGTCGCACGGACTTTTTAAACATTTTTTTTAAATAAAAAATGGTATTTCTATTATTTTTTTTAAACTTTAATAGTTTATTTGAGAAGTATATTCCATGAAAAAATTAAACAACCAACTTAGAAAAAAATATCGACTTTTGTATATTTTATTCGCTGTTTTCTGTAATGGGTGTCAAAAAGTCGCACCCAAAAGTTGACACTCCTACAAAAATAACACAGTTAAAAGATGAGTTTGTCAATATCGGTATGGTGACAATTCGGATGCAAAACTGGACCGCCTCGTTCATCACTGGCAAAAGTGAATTGAGAATGATAGGGGAATGCGTGGAAAAATAAATTCTGGAGTGCAAAATGTTGCTCGTTTAAATGGTACCACACACCACACCCATCTTCGTGCCTTTTCAACTTTTAAAAAGACGCCCATATTTTTTTTAAGTTCATTAGGCAGTTATTTCCCCTACAACTATTCTTTTGAGGATTAAGAGTTACCTCCCTTGCACTTCTCAAACTGTTTTTGTGTTTTGTTTTGTTGTATTTTGTTAATTTTATCTTTTTCTTCTTCATCATCATCTTCTTCCGATAATTATTATTATTCTTCTTTTAGCCTGACGAAATGTTATCTACAGGGCTGCAGTTAGGGCCCCCGCAGACTCCTCAACTGCGGTGGGCCGAAAGCTGCGTAGGGGCCAAAAGCTTTATAGGAGCTTCTTCACAGATTTGTTGTAACGTAAAGAAAATTACCAAAATAATTAATTGTTAAGATTAATTAGAAAGTCATGATCAAACTTTTTATAGACCTATATCTCTATATCTATCAATCAATCCATCCAATGTCAAGGTTTTTAAATCTAAGGGATTTTTTAGGGGCTGGGGTTATATTTTTCTTTTCAAAATATACATGTGCGTGCGACGCCTCAAATTGTTAAAATATATTTACGTTTTCTTCGTTAGTTTCACTATAGGTTAGAATTTTTTTTACTTTAATGAGCGCATCATCGACCGCACATAGCAACACAACACAGGCTAAGGCGGAGTGAATGAATGAACTTGCTTGTGTACTTACTTCTCTAGAAGAATCGCCTCTAGGCATTAAACTTATAACATTGGTTTAGTGCAATAAAATAGATAGATCATACGCTATACACGAACACCAACTAAAAATCAAAAACGAAACTAATCTAATAAAAAAAGAGAAGAAATCGTAATAAATAGAATTCAAATTGGACTAACCAAAAAAATGACCTATTACTTCTAAATTCACAATCTTCAGCCAGCAACACTAAAACACATTCTAATTGAATGTAAAAAGTACAAAAAACAACCAAACTAACTTAACTATTTCAAAGTAGCAAATATCAGCAAAATATTAAAAAAAATCAAAACCACATCAAATTATACAAAACATTAAGGATCAAAACTGTTCAAACTTCTCTAGTTGAAACAAACAAAATAAAAATAACCAATAAACGAATATAATCGATTGACTACCTTCTTTTACCTTTTTTTCTATGATTTACAATACAATATTTAAACAGGAAGCGAGGGTGTGGAGTAATTGTAAAAGTTTGGACTGTATTGGATGATCGTACATGTTCAATTCCTAGTAAAAATTATTTCTTTCACTTTCAGTTGTTTTGGACTAATTGTAAAGGTGCTGGTACGTTACCAGAAGTACCCTGGAGTTATTTCCCATTCCCATATGAAACAGGCACGAAAACATCTGTTTAAGACAGTCTTAGAATTATACGCAGACTGGCAACACCGTCTCTCCCCCTCTGAATCCAACCCACCAAGTGCCAGAAAGCACGTGGGTCTCTACAACGAGAAGACTGCAGAGTCTACTCTACACACACCAGCTTCATATGTTTTATTAAACTCTTAGAAATATATTATATTTACTTGGAGAGCACCAACCCAAGTTTGGCACAAGGCCATTTTTACGTGCTCTTACCTGGGCTTTTTACATTCGGTGTTACCCTTCACCTAGATGAGATGCTCTCCAGAGTTAACAAGCCCCATCTGCTGCTAAAGTGAAAGTAATGGTTTTGACTGGGATTTGAACTCACGTAATATCAGAGCCCGAGATTTTACCAATGCTCCACCGTCGCTGCCCAAAACTCTTAGAAATATATATTATCTTATTATTGATTGATTTCAATTAATAACTTCAAAACATTGAAGAAGTAAAATGATTCTTCATTTAAGGCTTCAGCTGTTCTTTTGCAATGCCATCAATTAACAATACACACAAGAAATAATATTCAATTGCTTTGATTTTTTTTTTCTAGTTCTTAAAAGATTTCTTTTTAATTATTTTCACAATCATCTTTTACTTAATTGCTTCTTTTCACTTATATCAAAACCCCATTTAATATCTTTTGATTGTATTCTCATCATTATCGAAACAATTCTTATAAGATTTATTCAAAAGTATATTTTCATACAGAATTTCAATACATTAATCTAACGATTTAATTAACTTTATCATAGTGTCATATTGTTCCCAAATAACCCCACAAAAATATATAGGCAATAAAGAATATAAATTCTAATAGAACTGAAACGCTAAATTATTTTTGTTTTATATCGAAGGAGAAGATTTGGTTGGTTTGTTTGGGTTTAACGTCTTGTCAACCTTTTCTGGTTATTTTAGGTTGCATAGGTTTTAAAGAGAATTTTGTCTGCTTATTTATTTAATATTATTTTTATAATGGGAATTGGTTTGGTTTGCTTGGGTTTAATGACCTTGCAACCTTTTCTGGTTATTCATGGTCTCATAGGTTTTAGGGAGAATTTTGTATGTTTATTCATTTAATATTATTTAGTATGCTTGGCTTTAACGACCTTTCAATCTTTTCTGGTTATTTAAGGTCTTATAGGTTTTAAAAAAGAATTTTGTCTGTTTATTGATTTAATATTATTTTTATAATGGGAATTGGTTTGGTTTGCTTGGGTTTAACGACCTTTCAACCTTTTCTGGTTATTTGAGGTCTCATTGGTTTTAGAGAGAATTTTGTCTGTTTATCAATTTAATATTATTTTTATTGTTTTGGGTTATTTGTTTTTTTAAGCTGATTGTTGGAGTTTTTTCTTTTCTTTTGGTGAAGGAGGATTTCTGTAGTGACAAATTCAATTATATGGTATTCAGGATGTTTTTGATTTTGGTTAAAAGAATCTGCAGTTTGTTTCAGTCACTCAAGTTTTAAATATACTTCGAAAACAAATTCTGTTTCAATAGAATAAACATAACATGACTATATTTTATCATAGAAGAAAATTTTAGTTTTTTATTGTTAATATTTAAAATTATTTAAATTATTTTTCGTCTATTGGGAACATTTTCTTTCTTCTTCCCCCCCCCATAATATGTGTAAGATCACATGATAAGTTCACTTTTATTTATAGGAAGAAGAAAGAGGTTTGCACCAATCAGAATGGCATAACTGATGTGTGATTGTGTATAAAAACACCAAAATTGATTGAGTCCATCTTTCCACTGTGATTTTACAAAGGACAAGACATGTAACCATTTCTGGATACAATTGAATATTCTGGCATTCTGGATATAATTACTCTTAGGACTTTTTACATTGGATTTATTTATTACATTGGATTTACTTGTTTGCTCTGCTTTCCTTCGGATTCTGACTGGATTTAACTAGGCCTTTTTAACAAAAATGGCAAGTCATATTACAACATATTCATATTACAGATCGCCCCTCCTGGCGCCAGGCTGTTGCGATGGGGGTGCTCTAAGCGGACGAACAAAGGATCAGGCAAGCAGAGTTAAAGAGACTGATGAGATAAGTAAGAGAGGCCAAGAACAATAGCTTGGCTTTTACCCACTTCTGTCTTACCTGTGGTAGGGGCTTTCTAGCCAATATTAGCCTCATCAGCCACTCAAGAATACATAATTAAGTCAGGTAAATGGTCATACTTGAATTCGAGGGACAAACTAATAATTACATATTCAGCATTACTTAAATAAGTAACCTTTTGTGCTCCAGAATTTATTTTTCTACATAGTCACCACCATTCAAAATGCATGTTTGCCTGAAATTCATATTACATATTCAGCATTATTTAAATGAGTGACCCTTTGTGCTCCATAATTTATTTTTCTACATAGTCACCACCACTCAAAATGCATGTTTGCCTGAAATTCATATTACATATTCAGCATTATTTAAACGAGTAACCTTTTGTGCTCCAGAATTTATTTTTCTACATAATCACCACCATTCAAAATGCACTAATGCCAAAAATCAAGTCATTTTTGTCAGAATATTTTTTCCATTATTTATTATATTATTATAACTAATTATATTATATTTTTTATTACATTCATATTAGATACAAGAAGTATTGCCCGGCTTTGCCTGGCGCTGGAGACTTGCCGATATTTTTTTTCAAAAACGTTTCGTGTTTGAAAATGAATTAGTTTTTCTTAATTTTCAAAAATGCTTCTCCGTTATTTATTTACTTACTTGTTTATTTTTAATTCATAAACGGTTCTTCATATGTTCGCAGTGTTTTAAAAAAAATTTTTTTAAGCAAGGATCACCACTTCTAAAATGCTGAAATGATTTATACAGTCAAGTTTCATTGGAGAGACCGGTTTTTATCAGATCACTTTGGTGATCTGATGGAAACCAGTGTTCAAAGCTAGTTAAGATCACCATAAGAATTTAAAAAAAAAGATAAATTTCCAATAATGACTACTAACCATGGTTTGGAATTGAAATTCTGTAGAACCAGAAAAAGTTGTCTCAATAATTTCATGCATTGGCCACTTTGGTGATCTGATGGCAACCAGTGTTCAAAGCTAGTTAAGACCACCATAAGAATTTTTAAAAAAAGATAAATTTCCAATAATGACTACTAACCATGGTTTGGAATTGAAATTCTGTAAAACCAGAAAAAGTTGTCTCAATAATTTCATGCATTGGCCACGTTTTTCAGGGATACCAAAATTTACAAGGGCATTCGTACAAATGTTGTTGATGTCCTCTTGGCTTGTATTTCTAAGACAATAAAAAAAAAGGATTAAGGAATTTGTTAGATTAAAATTAACAGATTAAAATTAACAGATTAAAATTAACAGGGTTCATACAGATTTCCAATATCTATTTTTGTTGTGGTGTTGTATGTTAAAGGAACAGGCGGAACATAAGTTGAACAAGAAATCATATATATTGAAAAAGTAGGTGCAATAAGGTCGGGTAACAATACCTTTGTTGACCCGAGTCAAGCTTATACATCCATCTCACTTGGGGGCTATCTCTCGGACTGACGCATCTCGTTGTACTCCCAGAAGTGACGTCATCCGTCCGGAAATGACGTCACCAATTCCGTCCACTAATCTGGGGGCGGAGCGTCTCCAACAATGTTCCTCTAATATAAAGACTCTGAGTGACTACTTGGTAATTTTAATAAGTCGGGGTTCAAAGAGTTAATGATGTTAGTCAATGCCTAAAGTGAGTATTTGTCTATGACAAAAAAAGTGGTTTCCATGTCTTGGTTATTTGTTATTGTTTTTTTTTTCAGGGATGGGAGAAGGTTTTGTTATTTTATTAAAATAAATTCCTAAAGTAGAGTTAGAAAAAAAAAATGGACTGATTTAATCTTTGTAAATATTTAATGTCCTAGATTTTGCTTTAATCTCAATGGTAATTCTTTTCTTATTAGATAATCTGTGCTATGGGGCCCAATACCAATTATAAGTCCGACACGATTCCTATAACACCAACAGAAAAACCAGATGAGGTAATCTTCAGGAAAAAAAAATTTAAAAAACAATGAATAAATCCTTTCCCCTGCATTAAACCTTATTTTATAACTCCCTCGTCTTCTACTAAAATATTCATTGATATTTGATGATGTGAGTTTTCTTTCTTTTTTTTCCCCCTTCCTTTAATAGGAGCCAGAAGCAGATCTGCTTCTTTAAAAATGTATTTTACCCAGCATGCTTCAAAAAAATTGAAAAGAAGACAAAATTTAAACATTTTTTTAGTCAAATAAAATCAAAAAAACCTAGTGACAATTATTATTTTTTTTAGATCATCTAAGCACATTATTCTTATTCTGGTTATCATTTACTTTGATAATACATAATTATATGGAAAAATGCACGCATGAAAAGTAATATTCTTAAGATTTTATTAAACCTGGAAAAGTAAAGGACAAGAAATTCAACCTTGAAAAGTTAAGGACAAGATATTCTAGTAGAGTAAAAATTAAGAATTTTTTTGACTTAAAATATTGCAGCTAAAATATCTTGTCTCCATATCTGATATCTGGCACCCTTACTGAAATAATAATTGAAGGATATCTTAATATTTCCTATATTGTAAAAAAGAAAAAGAAAAATAGTCCAGAGTGTGTTGTTGTTATTATTATTATTATTATCATCAAATATTATTATTATTATTATTATCATCATCATTATTATTATTATTATCAATTATTATTATCACCATTATTATTATTATTATTAACTATTATTATTATTATCAATTATTTTCAATTATTATTATTATCATTATCAATTATTATTTATTATTATTATTATAATAAATATCAATTATAATTATTATTATTATCAATTATTATTATTATTATTAGATTGATATACTCATCTTGTATTTTCTATTATTTTGATAGAATCTATGAATATATTTTTAGATCTTGCCTTATTGACAACTATTATTGCAATAAATAATATTTGTTTATTTTGTATAAAAGAAATGAATTCTCATATCATAATTACAACAAATGTCATTTTTACAAAACATAATCAAGTTGTAAGAAAGGTTTATCATTTAAATTTTTTAGTTAAAAGACAAAGTCTATAGAATTCTATATTGTTTAAAAGTAATTCCCCAAAAAGTTTTAATTAAAAAGAAAAGAAAACAGCTTTAACCTCATTATTAATAGCTTTACTCTGCTTATTTGCTTTGCTTTGTATAATCCCTTTAAAACCACAAAGTTTGGTAGGTATTAGTGTATTTTCGCACACATGGGTGTTCAAATGCAGTTTGAACTACCTTTATTAGATATGGCACCCATGGGTGTTAAAATTCAGTATTACCATCAAACTTTTTTATTGCTAAAAATTGAATTTTCTAAATATTTTATCATAAAATGTACTGTTTATTAGTTTATTTAAATTTCTATATACCCATAGTGCACAGTAACTTTTTGGACACCCTGTATTTTTTCCATTCTTAGAAAATAGAAAAACAGCATTTTTTTTTTTCTTAAATCGTCATAATTCTTTTTGATACAGTAAAATTATACACTTTGATTTAATAGTTTGTTATGTATTAAGTGCCCAAAACTCTAGAAAAAAACACCTTCTTGCACTTAACTCTTTAAATTTCATAAAAAAGATTTAAAAAACAAACATGTTATACATCTTTAAAAAAAATGTATATTAAATCTTTCAGTGAAAACATCTAAGTTAAATTCAGCAAGAATTCATTTTGAATTATTTTTAAAATATCTAAAAATAATTACAAATATAAATATTCAATTTAGTGATGGAGTTTTAATAGTTCATAATTGCTTCAAATTACAATATAAACTAAACAAACCTGACATGACTTAGTAGCAATGTATTGGGTTGGGGAATAAGTTTGTTGCGTTTTGTTGAAACAAAGGAATCCCATTGAAATCCATTGGTTTGCTAACTGTAATGAAAGAGTCATGAAAGAAACACTAAGACAATGATGATGTCTTACAGATCTTAATTCACACCTTTTTTTTTTGATTGGCTAAACTTTCTCACTTCCCTCTCAAACTAACTGTTGTGGGGACATACACAAGTCCATCTTAGCAGTTATCAAGGGGGTGTATGTCCCCACAAAAAAGAAACAAAACAATTAATCAACAACAAACAAAAATGTACTCACTCTTTAGAGCCTAACTCGGCTGAGATTTTCTGGGCCTCACTCCTTTGAGTCTAGCTTTTTCAGGTCAAACTATAATATTGTATATACTCAGCCAAAATAGTTTTGTTATTTGAAAATACTGATTTACTAATTATATTCCCAACATAAATGCTAAAACCAAAGTATTTGATTTTCTCAAGAAGTGATTTCAATGCTTTTAATGAAACTCTTTTCAATAATTTATTATACTTTATTTTACAAGTCTAACAAAATGACATTTTGTGGCACTCTTTCTGTTTTCTTTCTTCTTCTTTTCTTTTTTGTTCTTTTTCCTTCTCCTTTCCCTACTTTTCCCTTCACTCTGCTTCCCAATATTTCTCACTCAGAAAGCTTTCTCTTCTGATATTTAAACAGTTATGGCGAACCACCTATCAACAAAATTATTATTCCCTCTCCTTTTTCTACATGTACAAGTTGCTTAATTTTTTAACATGATTTCTTTAAAACCAATTTCCAAACATTGATCCATTATTAAAGTTATTGTTTGTCATTTCCGAAAAAAAAAAATATCATTGATTTCTCTTCTTTTTTTTTTTTAAATCTTTTTTTAAAATTATTTTTTGTCAAGGTTTAAAGATGGTTTGATGTGTTGTTTATAATGTTTAGTAATATTTCAGAATCAAAATTCAATTTTCAAAGCAGGGGCTCTCCCATACTTGTCTGTCACTAGACAGCACAATAATCACAAGAAACACTACAGATGAGCACAGGGAGAGCTGCAGGTTTGAAAATGGAATTTTGATTCCGAAATATTACCAAACATTATAAACAACGCATCATGCCGCCTCAAAACCTCATACGTTTACATCAATAACCTTATGATGCTTCAGATAAAGTATGACCTAAATTTTTTTTTCATAAATAAAGATTAAGAATTGCATTGTCAATAACATGAACTTGTTTTTTATTAGGTATTATTGAGAATGAAATGTTCAATTCTATCAATCCCATTTTTGTAGACTTATAATTTTAACATATTTTTATTTTAAATTCCTAATTTCATACCATCAAACCTTAACTTCTTCAGCTTACAGATGAAGTTCAGGGCAACATATAAATTCATCATTTAGGTATTCTAATTCAATATCCTTGAACCTATGGATTATTCTAAGATTCATGTTGTTTACGAATATGAAATCAATCAGGGGACAAATTCTTCTCAGATGCAAAAAACATTAATAAGGTGTTTGGTAAAAATGTATTAAATGAGCAAACTGTATGCCAATGGTTTAAATGATTTCAATCTAGTGATTTCAGTATTGAAAACCAACCCAATGGTAGGCCTGTTTATGATATTGTACAATAAAATAACAGTTCTAAATCGTACATTTCATTCTTAATGACCTAATATTTTTTTTTTTTTTTTTTCTCTGAGTGTGTTTTCTTTCCTATTCAGAATCTATTCAGTTTATTTTGTAAATATCTTATTTTGTTCTTTTTATCTATTAATTAGAATTTCATTTTTTGTATAATTTATTTAAAACCTGGTGCAATTGAAAGAAATATTTGAGTGGTATAATTGATGGTATCCGTCTGTCTCTAGGGACAATAGAAATGCGCCCTGTGTTGGTTCTGCCACTGAAGCATCGCCAGTGAAGTGGCCTCTCCAGGGTGCAAGGCTTGGGCAATGTTTTTGGGGGTCTCTTATTCTGCCCATTTCTCAGTACCCTCCTCTCGGCCTTGCCGGCGGAACTTCAAAGGAGAGCAGAGCAGTTCGTTTGGCACCAGGTTGGCTGCAGGAGCTACCAGAACGAGCTGAATATAGTTTCGCACCGCCTTAGAGACTCTAACTCCGGTGTGGTATAAGAAAAGAACATTACTATTAAAATTGGCTCATAATAAAAGTATCAAAACTTCTTAACATTAAATAACATGATTCGTATAAGTTTTCAAAGAATTTTTTTGATTGAAAAATGAGGTTTTCATAATCAGGATTTGAAGAATAGGAATATGGAAGGAAGAACATTTTTGGCCAACCCAGTATATTTATTTTTATTTGAAAAGTTGGTGAGAACTTGTTGTAAACAGAAAATAATTAAAAAGAAATCCTGACTTACTGGGAATTTTGTAAAAAAAGAAAAGTAAGAAGTAAGAATTTTATTGTATCAGGTTTTTTAGAAATAATAAAGTATAAAGTTTTCTTATA
>JAUZSX010321176.1:0-11642 GCA_034780655.1 Idiosepius hallami | reverse complement strand
GTCAGTTTCTTGCTATGTGTTCGTCAGGTCGAAAAGCTGACGTTGACTCCGTGTCTACACTTAACTAGTATACACGCTCTATCACTGAATTTGAGCACTCTAACTATAATTTTAAGCAACCTTATTACTTAGAATACTATATATATATATGTGTGTGTGTGTGTGTGTGCATGAGAGAGACAAACATAGAGATGAATTGATGAATGTATATCTCAAATATAAGCGTGATAATGTTTTTCTAGTCAATCCTGATAATTAATTATTTTGGTATTTTTTTTGCAATACAAAAATTCCTTGGAAGCCAAGGAGCCTTGCAGCTCTTTTAGGGAGCTTGCACAATTCCTGACGCAATTGCGGAGTCTGTGGGTCCCTACGCACGGTCCTGAAGAGGAAGGTAATGAAGAAAATAGATAGAAATTGAATCAACAAAAAGTTACAGAAGAACAAGTAACAGAAAAGAAAACAGAAAAACAAAACGAAAAACAAAACGAAAAAAAAAATTGTCGAACAAGTAGAAAAAGAGGCGGAACACAAATAAAGTTTCATCGTCATTCATCACCATCGTCATCACCATCGTCATCACCATCGTCATCACCATCGTCATCATCATCGTCATTACCATTATCGTCATCACCATCGTCATCACCATCGTCATCATCATCGTCACCCCCCATCGTCATCATCATCGTCATTACCATCATCGTCATCACTATCATCATCACCATCGTCATCCCCATTGTCATCACAATCGTCATCACCATCGTCATCCTCGTAGCGTTCATTTTCAATGCTTCTTTCTTGCTTGATGTTGTCATGGCGGTTATCATGTCGCGTTCATTTTCAATGTTTCTGTCTTGCTTGTTGTCATGGCGGTTATCTCGTCCAATCGCAAATCTGGCAACGAGGGGAGAACAACCCGATTAGCGAGTTTCGAAGATTCTAATCAGAAAACAATTTCTTGCTAATTCTTTTATCTTCCAAATTGATTCTTGACTGATTGAGTGTTGGGCTTGTTTGCTTGCAAAGTAATTGCAGCTTAGAAATCATGAACGACGTGTGGGGAGAGGGGTGGGTTGGTGTCGAGAAGATTGGATAAAAAAAAATTCCTTCGAAGACGCATGGCAGATAAACTAAAAAAAAAAAAGATGAAATATTTTGGTTGTGACTTTGATGACGTTGTCGTTGTTGTCACAGTCTTTTCATATTTCTTCTATGAAAAGTTTCCAGTTGCATTCTTTTAATTGGCTCAAATTGGAACGCCTGTGATTACAGAGTTGCGTAAAAGTCCTTGAACGCAATCATGAATTTTGTTATTATGATTGAAAAAAAAAGCAAACATTCAATTAAATATCTGGCGCAATAATTCAATAGTGTGGTTCTCGATCAGGTGGTGTCTTTAATTTTTGATGCAGCTTTTCGAAAAAGTAGAAGATAATTTCTTTTTGTGTTGGGAAACCATATATATTTCCGTGGCACTAGATCACATTTCACCAGAACAAGCAAGGTCGAGCCTGGTCAGTGTTTAGATGGGTGACTATTTACGAATTCTAGGTACTGTACTAGGTGTTGTGGGGGCTTACATCTCTCCTACTCCTAAACATAGACTTACACAATAGGCATATAAGCGGAGCCACGCTTAGCGTGCTGGATAAGGCAGAAGACAAGCTAAACTAGATGTCGAGCTGACGACACCGCCATGACTTTACTAACCAATTTCTGTACCTACTAACCAAACCCGATATAAACTCTCTCTGATCTATAAACCTGTCGTTGATCCTTTCTAACTCTTTTAGGAAACCATTTTTTACAGCACGCAACATCACTGTGCAATACGATATGAATAAACCCGGACAATTTAAGAGCTGTTGAGCACTGAAAGTCTCGTTCAGTCGACATCATCAGGTGTTCAGTACGAGATTCGACCATGTGACGGACTGGTGCCACAAAAACAGAAACGCTACGAAATGTATGACTACAACTTCAACTGATGATTACTTTTAGTTTCTTTAAAATAACCCGAAAAGCTAAGTTTTTAAGTGAGCGAAACGTGGCAATATCAAGTAGAGAAGAATAACCAATGCTTGTATACGAGTTAACCGAGACCTCATAAACCTGTAACCTCACACACATTAAAGCCATAAGCCACAACAAGTTTCTGAGTGGGTGACGCTGATTTATTGCAAGTTTGAGAGTTAATGTTTGTTTGATTTTCATCAATTAAAAAAGGTGGAAAGTGGGAATATCATCCAAAATTCTAAGTGTAATTGTTTTCTTTTCATTGTTAGGGCGGTCGACATGACCCAGTGGATAGGGAGTCAGATTTCAGAATCCTAGTGCGCAAGTTCGAATCTAAATCGCTCCATTTGTGTTATTATAAAACTGTATGTATAAAATCATATTTATCAAATTAAATTAAAAGTAATTGCTCTAGGTATTAAAATGACCTTAAAAGGTTGATATGGCGTTAAACACAAAACTAACTTTTTTTGTTAATTACTAGAATTTGTGTTATTTGAGTGTTCAGTGAATATTGCAGCTGATTACACAGTGGTTTGTTTTGCTGCCATATGATATAATCAAGATATTTGGGGTCATATAATACTTACTTGGTGAGCACCAACCCAAGATTGGCACGAGGCCATTTTTTATGTGCTCTTACCCAAGCTTTTTGCATTCGGTGTTAACTTTCACCTAGATGAGTTGCTCTCCCAAATTAACGGGCTCCATCTGCGCGACGCATCTAAAAGTGAATGCAATGGTTTTGACTGGGATTCGAACTCGCGTGCTCTTGAAAATCCAAACTGTTGTACTCAAGGTCGGGTGGGGGTCGCAAGGTCTCTCTAGGCCACAAGGCTCCTTGGCTGCACAGATCTTTAGTAATTAAAAAAATTCACTAAATTAATTAGTAGAATTAACAAGAAAATCATTATCATACTTGAAAGATACACTTATCAATCTATTTCCCTTTCTCTCTGTATATATATATAGAGAGAGAACGAACGAACGAACATGCCTCAAAACATCGGTTCTCCTCATTAAATATCAGGGTACCAAAAAACATCGGTTCCCCTCATTAAATATCAGGGTACCAAAAAACATCGGTTCCCCTCATTAAATATCGGGGTACCAAAAAACATCGGTTCCCCTCATTAAATATCAGGGTACCAAAAAACATCGGTTCTCCTCATTAAATATCCGGATACCAAAAAACATCGGTTCCCCTCATTAAATATCAGGTGACCAAAAAACATTGATTTCCCTCATTAAATATCCGGGTACCAAAAAGTTCTGTAAGTCGTAAAAATAGCTACTATTTTATAGTCACATCGATGATATAATCGACACTTAATTACTATAATGATTAATTATAATTGAGTATTAAAAAAGGCACCAGAATTTATTACTCCATTGATACAGTATTAACATTATTTAGTATGACATTAAAATTGATACATATTAAGTAATGCATTTTATTTAAAATATGTTACTTAAAATGCATTACTTAAAATCCATTACTTAAAATGTATCAATGTTTAATAATCTAAAATATATGTTTATATATGTTTTTCAAAATATAGATTAAGATGCAGTAATATTAATTACAATGAATTTAGTTTTTTATCACTTTTTCAGAATTTAAAATTCATTTAAATAGAAATATTTAGAAATAAAGAATGTATTAATATACTATATAAAATCTATTATAAGTAGAATCTATTTAAGTAGAATTGCGAACAAATTGAATGAAGTGGCATTATTTATGTTGATTAAGTAGTTTCTACTAAGACTTTTTTTACTGATAATTTTTTACTAATATTTTTTGTTTAATAGTTTTTTTTCTAATAGTTTTGTACTAAATGTTTTTAGTAATAGTTTATACCATGAGTTTTTTACTAATAGCTTTTTAATAGTTTTGTAATAAATAGTTTATTGATAATAGTTTTTGTACTAATAGTTTGTTACTAATAGTTTTTTTATGAATAGTTTTTTTAATGATAGTTTATTACTAATAGTTTTTTAATAATAGTTTTTTACTAATAGTTTTTTAATAATAGTTTATTACTAATAGTTTTTTACTAATAGTTTTTTACTAATAGTTTTTTACTAATAGTTTTTTACTAATAGTTTTTTATACTAATAGTTTGATACTAATAGTTTTTTTATAAATAGTTTTTTAATAATAGTTTATTACTAATAGTTTTTTACTAATAGTTTTTTAATAATAGTTTTTTAATAATAGTTTTTTAATAATAATTTTTTACTAATAGTTTTTTATACTAATAGTTTGTTACTAATGGTTTTTTATGAATAGTTTTTTTAATAATAGTTTATTACTAATAGTTTTATAATAATAGTTTTTACTAATAGTTTTTTATACTAATAGTTTGTTACTAATGGTTTTTTTATGAATAGTTTTTTTAATAATAGTTTATTACTAATAGTTTTATAATAATAGTTTTTTACTAATAGTTTTTTATACTAATAGTTTGTTACTAATAGTTTTTTTATGAATAGTTTTTTAATAATAGTTTATTACTAATAGTTTTTTAATAATAGTTTTTTAATAATAGTTTTTTAATAATAGTTTTTTACTAATAGTTTTTTATACTAATAGTTTGTTACTAATGGGTTTTTTATGAATAGTTTTTTTTAATAATAGTTTATTACTAATAGTTCTTTAATAATAGTTTTTTACTAATATTTTTTATACTAATAGTTTGTTACTAATAGTTTTTTATGAATAGTTTTTTAATAATAGTTTATTACTAATAGTTTTTTACTAATAGATTTTTAATAATAGTTTTTTAATAATAGTTTTTTTTAACAATAGTTTATTGGTAATAGTTTTTTTGTACTAATACTTTATTACTAATATGTTTTTACAAATAGTTATTTTTTAATAATAAAGAAAAAATATTGGGAAGTAAATTATTTAGAGAACTTGATAAATACTGATTCTAGGGTTAAGGCGTCAAAATAGAAAAAAATGCTGATATGGAATCAACATTATGATTTCCCAATAGGATGAGAAAGTTTAATAAACAGGACCTGAAAAAAATTGAGATTACATCAAGGGAAAACTTATGAATATAACAATCAAATGAACAAATAATAGCAACAAAAAAAAAAAAACAAGCCGCGCGTACGTGGACGCAAAAAAGATTTTTCCCGGGGTAAACACTATTCAATATGTGAATTGAATAATACCCTCCACACTTTGGCCAAGTTTCAGAAAAATTGAACGAGTGGATCAAAAGTTATAGGCCGGAAAAGGTTATTTTTGGCTGTTTTGGGGCATTTTTACCCCTGGTAAATTTTTTTCAAAAATCGGAGAATGTCACTTTCTAAGCTGACCGAAGTTACAACTTCATGCAAAATTTCAGAAAAATTGAACGGACAGTTATAGAGAAAAATGCGAACGAACATGCCTCAAAACATAGGTCCCCCCACGGCCTACTTATATATAAGTAGGCCTTGGTCCCCCTCATTAAATATCCGGGTACCAATAATAGGCTTTCTCTCTCTTTCACTATGGCTTTGTGGGATTCAGTTTGTAAATTGTTGGTCTTACTAAGACAGGTACTCTGCTACTAGAGCAAGTCTCTGGGGAAAGGAAGGGTGTTGTTTAAGGTCCCCCTACACATAGCGAAAATTGGTGTAGTAAGCGCTGGTGTCCAGTCAAAGAGTTCCAGAGAATGAGAGAATGAAAGAGTCTTTTGTCCGGGGGTTTTTATGAACTACAGTAGGCTCCAGAATTAGGCGGAGAAAGGGTACATTGGTGTACTACTAAGAGTAGTTAATTGTATCGCCACAAGCTAATCATTTTAATAATGTGGTCAGAATTCATTGAGCTTATTTGTTGGAGGAAGAAGGCTTAGATGACGATAGGTGCATAGGAATGAAATTCATATGTAGATTTTATGTAGATAATTAGAAATAAGGTTTTTCATTAGCATTTTTGAATATCCTGTGTTGTAAAATAGACAAAAAGAATCCAATAAACAATGTGGTTCATAATTTCCTCCTCATCTTTGGAAATGAGTCATTCTTTATGAAAAAAAAAAATATAAAAATAAAGGAAAAAGTCATTGTATTATATTTACTTGGTGAGCACCAACCCAAGTTTGGCACAAGGCCATTTTTACGTGCTCTTACCCGGGCTCTTTACATTCAGTGTTACCCTTCACCTAGATGAGTTGCTCTCCCGAATTAACAAGCCCCATCTGCCCGAGCCAGCTAAAGCGAATACAATAGTTTTAACTGGGGCTTGAACTTGCGCAATACGATTCCAAAGCCCGAGCTTTTACCAATTCTCCACCGTCGCTGCCCCCCCAAAAAAAATTGATATGTTGTAAAACTAAATAAACAAAAAATGTGGTAATGGCTTTTGCCAATGTCAAGACAAATCTCATAATCCTAAATCCATAAACCAATGAGATAATCTCACCTGAAGTAAATTCCGAGCCAGTCGTGTCTTCCCAGTGTAAATTAGAATCAAAAGATTATTAAATTCTTCAATTATTTCAGGTGGAACCGGATGTTGCTTCAAGTCGATAAATAAAGGAATTTTAGCGGCAGAAATTCCTGTTGTGATGCCCCCAAGCAATCCTATCACTTGGTCTTGCCAACCGCCACCCGTCGTAAGAAGTTGTTCGAGATAAAGGACCTGAAAATAGAGTTTCATTTCTAAGAAAGGAATTCAAATTAAATCAATTCAAAGAACATGAAATCTTGTCTATTTATAAAGTTGAGTAATTGTTTTAAATTCCATTCCTTATGATAGGATGAGAGTTAGCCAATAATTAAAATGAAGAAGGAGGTTGGTCACTTATTAGAACATTTTAAACAGAGTGCATGTGACTTGAATCTTTTAAGAGATAATCAGAATTCAAATGTAAAACTAAGAAGGCTGGGCTTTTTGGACAATTTTACTTTTAGTTCACTCTTGATAACTAAATATTTTCATTTACTACCTAAATCCACAAAATCTTATTTCATTCTTATGTTATGAATAAACTGATGATTCAAAACTTAGTTACTCTTTGAGAAAGTATAATCCATTTTATTTTGAACTACTTTTCCTTCTGCATAAAAATTTGTTGAATTTCTTTAGACATTTTTTTTAAACAGCTTTGTTAAAAAAAAAAAATAGAGCAAATTGTTTTATTTCCATTTTTTTTTATTCTATTAAACATTTTATTGTTTTAATAATTTTAACTGTATTTCTTTAAATAGTTTTACATGGTATTAGGAAAATTATTGATGAAAAAAAACAGTTGCCAAAAGATAAGTGTTATATTATTTTTAGTCACTTGAAAAAAAATCACTCGCAATTGCGAATGATTTGCTTGCAACGTCAAGCCATGTAAATAAATAAAAAAGAAATGAATAAACAAACGTTTTTGAAATTAAATATTTAAGTCTTAAGATTCAGTCATTTTAAAAGATTCTTACCAAATGTATGAGACTTTTAGAATCAATCATTTTCCCCGATGCATGACAGAGACTGGATATCACTGCTCCAGCCAGAATACTGCTGGTACCTAAGCCTAAGATAAGAAAGAAGAAAAGACAGTAGTTCTGAGATTACAGATAGCCTTTGGTTACCACAGACTTGAATTATGTGGTTTTGAATTTACGATGCTTGAATTTTTGTCATTTTTAAAGAAAAAAACAGCCTTTGTTTAAAAAAAAAGTCAATTTTTCTCTGAAACTTTTGATTTTGTAAACACTTTGATCTTTGCTCAGCATCTTTTTTTTCTTATTGAATTGATATTAAGTATAATAAGTGGAATCGAGATTTATTTAGCAATTCATGGGGTATTAAAGAGTTAATTCCGAGTTACGCAGAAATTCTGGTTATTTGCCAGTGAAGGAATGGAAATTGTTCGTAACCCTAGGACCACCTGTATTTAGATTTGAGTTATTCAGATTATTTTTTTTTAAATAGAAAAATAAATTCTGACAAAAAATAAAAAAATTGAAAAAAAAAAAAAATTTGTTTTTATAAAAACCATGACCAAGGCTTGAAATATTCAAGTATAGAAAATAATAATAAAAATCAAAATGGTGTAAAAAAAAAAAAAAAATAGATGTCAAAATATCAGATGGATATTTATTCAGAAAATGTTTTGATAGAGTCTAACAAAAAGTGCTAAGAGGCCCATTTTATTTATTCATTTATTTATTATTTTTATTTTTGAGATGAGGTATCATAAAAAAGAAATTAAAATTTTTTTTGGGACTTTTTTCCTCATCTCGGTGATTTGATGTTTTCATACATAACGTTTCCGCCTAGTGACCCTCAGGCCTTCTTCATGTGTTTTAATTGCAACTCAACTCCAGATACTTTCATCTAAACATTTCATTAAAGAATGAGATGAATGTTTCACACAAAATGTGTACAAAAATCAAAATAGATTAAAAAAAAATAGATCACAAAATATTAGGATGGATATTTATTCAGAAAAACACTTGACACAAATTTTGACATAAAAAATTAAAAATAATTAAAAAATCAGAACGTTTCTTATAAATAATAAAATAGATAAGCCATGGAATAAATTCAATCAAAGAAAGAATTGTATAAAAATCCTGCAGGTGAAAAATCTTACCTGATCCTTGTGGCAGGTTCGTCCAAGTGTGAATCTCAAAACCTCCTTCGTATTTAGTCATTAATTGTTCTTCTAATGAATTGGGGGAAGAGAGATTAATTGTTTCAGTAGAAATTAAAGCAGCCTTCACCAATGCACCTTTTAAAAAAGAAAAAAAAAACAGTAAGGGGATGATATGTTGCCTATGCTGTGTTGATCATTTGGGTGTCAATGTAACTGCAGTTAACTAAAATAATTTTCGTCTTTCATAATAATGACAGTATTTTTTTTTTTTTTTTGACCTATCAACCTCTGTGGATTATTAAAGGTCATTTAATTTTCGGTCTTTTATTGGGTTTAGTTATGTACTATATTATTTCGTCTGATTAAGGTTAGGGTGGATTTTTCTTGTTCTAGATCTTTTGATATATTTTTAGTTCTTTTAGGAATTTGAATATATTCTCTTTATCGTTGTATTCGAATAGATTTGTCATATTATTTGCATTGAAGAAGAGGTTTGTTCTTAGGTTAGTTAATGCTGACAGTATTTTTGAACATAGACTCGTGTAATATGATACCATAATTCAAGCGTTTACCAATTCTCCAACTGCTCCACCTCACAGACTTTTTTTTATATATGAAAAAAAAAGGCTTGTTTGTTGTGTCTCATCCAGTCAATATTTTTTAATCCAAGAGGTGTCAGAGGTGAAAGCGTACAAAAGTACATTAGGATTGATTGCTTCTAAGAAATTTATTATTTAACAGAAAATGAAAGAAATTCTATTTTTACCTGGTGAGTATGGATTCGTGTAGTCCTCCATTTCGGATAGGTTTTCAATGATTAATTGATTAATTCCAGATACCAAAACGACCACGGGCCTGAAAAATGAAGATTTAATAAACAAGCAGTTTTTACTATACACAATCCGTTCAAAAAATTACTGTGCACCTAAAAATTTTATCTTCTAAAAAATAAACACAAATTTTTATTTATTTATTTTTTTTTTTTTTTTACATTTGGCTGGTTCAGTTTTAAACTTTCTTAATCAAATTTGAGTAGCCTTTTAATAGCTTCAAGCCAAACCCAATAATCAATCCACATGGGTCTTCATTCTGGTACTCAATCAATCAATGTTAGTATTCCAAGCTGTCTCTAGCTGCAGTTAGGATTGAACCTGTAATCTCCCGATGAAGGTCATTGAAAATTGATATAAACCTATCACCAAGGACACTCAACTAAACATTTGGTTCAGTAAAAGTCAAAAAATCCAAAAGAAAGGAAATTTTCAAGACTTGTCCCATAAATTCAGACAAGTAACAAAAACAAAACAAACAAATAAAAAAAGATACAAAAAAAAAACTTACTTTTTAATTCTTTTTACTTTGGCTCCAATTGGCTTCTAAAATTAAAAAAAGAATCCTTCGTTAGCAACCCTGTAACACATTAAGGTCGGGTGAAGCATTCTCCGGCATTAAATGACCAATATGTAAAGGTGTGGTGGACACGCTGTGTGTGGCAGATCAGTTGGTAGCTATGATGTCACAGGTGACCTTTGGGATCTGACCTCCAGGTCAAGAACAATGGATTCGGTGGATAACAAAAAATATATAAACCGAATAATTTGGTCAGTCAAAAGCAGGGTCGCCAAACAGACAGTGCCTCGCCAAACAGACAGTGCCTCGCCAAACAGATAGTGCCTCGGCAAATGATAAGGCTGAGGAAGGGAAGGGGCGAGTGGAATCGAACCACACATACCCACGCACACAATGACAAGAAAGCACTTTTTTGACAACAACTCTGCTATGAGCGTTGACACACTCGCACACACACGCACGCACACAAGCAAAAGAGTGATTTTTAAACTAAACTAAAATATGCTTTATTTCTTCTACAATTTGTGTTCGACTCGTAAATCTTCTTGTGAATTATTTTTATTAATATATTTTACATGACATTACAGCCCTACAAAAATATAGCATCAACCATTACATGTAGTGGTGCATTGGGCAGCAAATTTGGTTTCTGCTGTTTCTGTAGCATACTATTTTTTTACGAAAAAGAGTCGGTAACCCTATGCTCAAGCCCCAAACCGGAGGACTTTTTTGGGGCTTTTAAAATCAGTGAAGGCCTTCACTTAGATGAGATACTCTCTTGAGGTAGATAGAATGGTTTTGACTGGGATTTGAACTCGTGTAATACGATTCCATAATCTGAGCTTTTACCAATGCTCCACCTCACCGCCTACAAAAACATGGAGAGACCTTATATACAGGATAGTACACTTTATTTAGGCTGGTGAGGTAGACCTTATGTACCTTGGCTGGTACAACTTATACCCTTGCTTGTGCAGCAAAGATATAATTGATTTACTTAGTCTTCAATAACAGGCAAACAACTCAACTATTAAACGTCCATAGATGAGTTATTCTCTGGAGTTATCATCCACCCGAGACAACTGAAAGTAAATGCAAGAGTTCTGACTGAGATTTGAACTCAAGTAATACGAGTTCAAATTCCAAGCTTTTACCACTGCTCCACTCTTGCTGCCCAGATCTAATCGAGTTAAGGCAATTATCAATCAATCTCTGTTTCTATTTTTGTTATTGAGATTTTCTTCATCTTAAAACTTTTGTGATAATTTGTAATCAGGATTGATTGGTTTGTTTTATGCCATGTCAACCTTTTCTGTCTCATTGAGAATCTAATGGCAAAGAAACACAAGCTCTTGTAAAAATGATTCCACCTACCTTTCCGTTGATCATAATAGCCACACCCGTAACAGCACCCCCATGTTCATAAGTAATAGGAGGAGTGTCTGACCAACCCCCACTCAAATCCAAACGAGCGGGGCATTCGGACGTAATCCACTGGTCATAATCCGGCAAAGAAGAAGATTTGAAACGGACAAACTGTAAAAAATAAAAAGAGAATCAAATCATGAGAAACAAGCCGCACGTGCGTGGTCCCCCATCTGTGTGCGAGTCAATTTATCACACTTAGCTCTAAAAGTCCCCGAGGGACGCAAAACAGATTTTTCCAGGGGTAAA
>JAUZSX010321165.1:0-11642 GCA_034780655.1 Idiosepius hallami | reverse complement strand
AATAATAATTATTATATATATATATATGGGTCATTCCATATCAAATCATCCAGAAAAAAAATCTTTGACACCCTTACATCTCAGATTTTTTCCAAATTTTCACCATATGTTGGTATTATAAAAACTAGAAAATCCTGAAAATTTGAGCCTCTAACTCTACGTGATTCCAGAAATATTGCACTTATAGTATTTATGTAAATAGCAGTGGGTCTCAAATTTCCGCCATTTTGAATTTACATTTTTGGCATAAATCAATTTCTAGACTAGGTACAACCATGAAAATTTTCACTGTATGGTTTTCCACATGAAGAATATAAAAATCATATCTAAAGCCTTTGAGAATGAATTAGGTTATTGAACTTTGAACCTGTAATTTGGGTAATGGTCTTGCGCAGCCAAAAAAAACATGTGGCACTATTCAAAATTGAATTTTTTTGTTCCTAGAGACTCTACATAGTCTGAACTTGAATTCCTCCAAAAAATGGAGTTTGGTTCTTTCCTCGTTACTGAATTTTTGAGCCAAAGTTTGCGTATTGTTCTAGCACGGCTCAAAAAAATATGAGACACTATTGGAAATTTAATCTTCCCTCCCGAAATGGGATTTGGTTCTTTCTTTGTTAGCTCACAATCGAACTTTAAAGTTTTAGTGGCCTCACTTCCAGAGCACGTTTTGCAACATCTAAAATAGTTAAAAGATTAATTAATGATTTTGAACTTAATGATTTCTTAAAATTCATTTTTAAAATATTCTTATACACTGTAAATTAAAAATAGTTTTAGATAAATTGAATTATAATACATTCATGTTCTTTTGTAGTTTTTATTTTAAAAAGTGGTAATTAGAATTAAAATATTTAATTTTTTAAAATATTCACTAATAATCAGGAATTTTTAATACAGCAGTTTAGCATTTTTGAACCCCTAAAAATTGTCACGTCCCTCTTTGATTAACCCAATTTTGAAGTTTGATTGTGAACTTGTAAAGAAAGAAAAAAACTATATTTGGAGTAATCAATGCAGGGGGTATAGATATTAAGAAGTGGCACTTATGCTGCCACCCAGCATGGTTCAGATTTTTTTGCATGATATTATATTAAAGTAAAAAAAACTATAAACACAACAAGTCTTATGGTTGCAAGGTTTTATTGTATATTTATAGTTGTTAATCTCAAAGAATGCTTTTACACCTTAGTTTTTCTGGAATCTATAAAAAACATAGTAAAATTATAATTCAATTAGTTTTTCTTAATTCCTCTATTACTATTCAAAATCATGTTCATATTCATATCCTAACATTGACTTCCTGTTCTAAAATGGAATTAAATTTTACTTCTAAAGGAGAATTAATTTATTACATAAAATAATATTTAATTACATGTAATCTATTAATATAATTTTTTCTTAGAATTCATAATTTCAGATGGTATTTCAAGAAATTCTAAGAAATTTATAAAAGATATAAAAAAATATTTAGTATTATTAAAATTTTAACTCATCTTCATGTTGATAAACTATGTTTTAATTGATCTGCCCTTCTGCTTTATTTGAGTATCATTTAATAATTTGGGGAAAGGCACAGGCCAAAAGGTTGAGTATATAACATTTAAAATTAAGCAAAAATATGAATAACATAAATCGTACTGAGTAAACCTTAATCTTAAAATTTCAAAGAATTTTTTAAGAAAAAAATGGTACTATCATTACATTTTTATTTAATTTTTTTTTAAAATTAGATATTTTAAAAATAAAATTGTAATCATAAGATTTTGAGAACTCCCCCTCTAATACATTTGGCAGAAAAATAATAAGAATCAAACTGAAAAGGGAATATTTAAATAAAGTTTTACGAAATGACTTATCTTTAAAACAGAACAGTTATAAAAAAAATGTTCAAATAATTATAATAACTAACTTCATAATCAACATTATTTTTATGTGATGTTTAAAATAAATCTAACATGATATAAACATTTAGCAAAGACAAGAAATTACTAACAAAAAATATTCCACAATAGATTTGTAACCTGACTATATCATGACTACATTATACATGTTTGGCAGAAAGTGTGAATGAACATTCATCTATATCAGTAAGAAGATCAAATCAAATTAGGGTGTCTTGAGGGCAAAGACCCATACCAAATACAACAAGGTCAAGAGCTTCCGCCAAGAGTTTATGAAAAAAGGCTGGAATACTCCATGCAATTCCAAGATTTCATCAAAAAACTCATTTTAGTAGATGAGGCCCATTTCTTTCTGAATGAATTGATAAATAAACAAAATTACAAGATTGAAAAATTCTCAAAACAATAAAAAAGCAATTACACTTTCAAAAAGGGTTGGAGTAACAGCAGATCAAGTAATTGGGTCTTACTTTTTCAAAGATCAAGAAGAAGAGTACATAACAGTGACTGGATCCCAGTACCAACAGATGCTTCAGATTTTTAAACTTAGGTACAAAAGAAAAACACCAATATAGCAGGATGTGGCAACAATGCAGACAGCACAAGAAACATTAAATCTACTCCAGCATATATGGCAACCAATTAATTTCTGGTGTTCTGAGGTTCAAAAATACCCCCCAAAAATTAACATTAAAAATTGATTATAACTTAAGAGATGAGAAAGACTTATCAACATGCACTGAAATCCCCAAGGATTTAGAAATCAATTTAATGTAAGTTACCATCTTTAATATCAAAGGTATCTGAATGTTTCATACAATTGTACAACCCAACACTAAAAAAAAAAAAAAAATCGCACTTGTCATTTTTCAAAAAATGCAAATTTAAGCTCAATAGAATGTTACTGTTTAAACAACTTATGGTTTATTTTATCTGCCCTTTATTCCTTATACTGGTTCACGTTTAAGTTTTAATTGAAGTATCCTAGAGTAAACATCAATTCTTTTTTCGTTAAACTGTATGTTGTGGTTTATTGGCTTTTCTACACCTGACGTCATATCATCCAATTATCAATCACGGAAAAATAATTACATGGTTCCTATGTAATAACGTTATTTATGTTGTTATGTTTTTATTACATTAAATTTTTAGGACCTTTGACAATCTTGAAGTTATACACAAAATGAGTATGAAGAATCATCATCCTACAGGATTAAAAAAAATGGAAAAATAATGTGATGTATAAACATCTTTTTTACAGAAAACATATTTGGTAACCATGTTCAAACACTTTCAAAAATCCCCAAGTGATAAAAATTCTCCGAGTGATTAAGCATCAACATGATAAAAAAACATGTGATTTAAAGTCTAGTGGTTAATATTTCTTGATTAATAGTCGAATGATGAAAAGTCTGTACACCGTAAGTTGTATATAATGTTGCAGCTAAATATCTTGCAATCTTGCAGCAAAAACTTTATGAATACTACACCCGTGATAAAAATCTTTATGACGGTGATATATCTCATTGAATTAACTCAGACATATTTGTCAGTGGTGGACCAGTTTGTTTGGGCAATGCCTGGTGGGCTGTTTGATAAAAAAATGAAAAGTTAACTTTTAAAGGCAAATGAAGGAAAAAGAGAGCGAGAGAAGGAAGATGCACTTTGTCTCCAGAGCTGGAGATCCTGGACTAGAGGATATACATGATGATGATGATGATGATTGGAGATGCGAATCAGTTGTCCGAGCCATCAGGCGGCTTGCAAGGGGGAAGGGAGAGGGGCCAGGCAGCTATCTCACCCACGTACGTGACTATCTTGTTAAATTTCTTTTAGTTTCACATTTAGCACTGGCAAAAGCAATACAGTAAAAGGGGAAGCGGGTTAACTTGGCCTTAAATCATCTAGTCAGTTCCAAACATCTTCTCGAAGTGAGCAATTTAAAAGCATCTGAAATAGTGGAAAATGTTGACAAAGAAAAGGTGTCTTTAACTGTAAAAAAAGGGTGCATCTGAATTGCAAAGGGAACCTTAGTTTTTTACTTCAAGAAACCGTGCACCTGTGAAGAAAATTTACTGTTTTGGAATTACCATCTAAATTAGAAAACTAACAATTTTCAAAAGGTTTTTTTTTTTCAAAAAGCTGGCTCCAACAGCTTGTGGTTGTCTTACAAGGAAAATCTTTCACTTCACTGTTGAGCATCGATAGCATTTTTGAGCACCGCAGAACATTCTACATTTATCAAAGAATTAACTGACTGGCACTATGTGCATACTCAGATTAAAGAACATGAATGCTCTCCTGTCAGGAATGGATTAGCTGTTTCCAATTCAAACATGTGCATTTAGTTAAAACAAATGCACCTGTACAATGGTATGCATCAGGTTTAAGAATGAGATATTTCACATGCGTAGATATTGGGAGGCGAACCATTGTGTCTACATGCATTTGAGGCAGACCTATGTAAATTATTAATGTGTCCAGGATAAATACATAAGGAACCAGATATTTTTTTTATCAATGTAGAGTGAATTGCAAAACTTGCAAACCATTAGTCTTGTACTGCACCCCCAAACCTCTTTAATTTTCTTTCTCCATCTTAACTTCAATTCCACTTGGGTAAATAAAGAAACAAGTAATCTAAAATCTTACTACAGAAGTTTGTTATTGTCTGTAACAGATTAAATTGACTCTACTACACATAAAAGTATCTGAAGAACTTCACTAACCATTAGATAGAAGTACAAAAAAGATTGCCATTCACTTTCTTTTACCGTTACACCCAATTGGGAAGCAAATTTGTTTTTTATGCAGTTTCTGTAGCATACTCATATACATCATCATACCAAATATACCTTAATAAGCCATAACCTTGATCTTGGAAAATACACCATCTATGTCATTTACCATTATCCTACCAAATTTGATTATGATCCATCAAGTGTTTTCAACTGTAGAAAAGTATACATTGATAGACCTTAACTTTGACCTTGAAAAATGGTATGCAGCATCTGTCAGTCATGGTTATGATTCCTACAATAGTTTCGGCTGTAGGATGATATACATTTACAGGCTATGATATTAATACGTAAGACCTTGACCTCTGACTTTGAAGAATATTCATCATCTGTTGGTCATAGACCACCATCTTGCCAAATTTAGTTATAATTCATTCAGCAGTTTCGGCTGTAGGTTGATATATATTTATAGGCTATGACCATAATAGATCAGGACCTTGACCTCTAACCTTAAAAAATGATATGCACCATCTGTCAGTCATACACCACCATCCTGCCAAATTTGGTTATAATTTCTTCAGTGGTTCTCGCTGTAGAAGAGTTGTACAGATGGGAGGACACACACACAAGCTAATACTTATATTGAATTTTAAAAAAATCAATGCTGGAATATATGAAGTTAAATTTATTATATCTTTTACAAGAATATCTTGTTCTTTTCTTTTCAGTATTTATAACCAGTTGTTACTTTCCCAAGTTTAATCTAAACCATATTAATTTTCACATGCATGTTTCTATGTAATAATAAATGCTTGAAGGAAAAGCAACTAATCATTAATACAGTTTTAATAGCTGCTAAAAATTTTAATTGTAAAAAGTGATAAGGTCTAAAAATTTTATAAGATACAAATTATGAAGTTTAAAGTACATTGAAAGATATCCAATTAAAGTTTAAAGATTAACATTAATCTATTTTTAAAGTGTCTATAAACTAAAATGTCAAAAATTAATTTTCTTTACTACTTTTTCATATTGTTTACAGAAAGACTTTCAAAATAGTTTTAAATTTTCCAAAACTTTGTAAGATATGTTATATCAAAAAAAAATCTTATTGTATTAGAATACTGTAAAAACAGATCCAATATTTTTCTTCATTCAATCATTTAAAAAAATTGTAATGTGAATAATCATTGTGACAACCTTTAAAAGAAAAAAATGAAATAGTGCTGACTTCTGGTTGCTTAATTACAAAGATGAAGTTTCTTTTAATCAGTATATTTCATATTATCCAGATTTAATTTTGAAATAAAGAACATTTCAGACCATGTCCACTCTTCAGCATACTAGACTGCAAATTTCCTAGAAATTGCAATCAAAGGGCAGTTATTTATTTTGTGAGTTAAAATTTAGTTCTATATTAAGAATCCTTACTTACTGCAAACTACTACTACAACTACAGACTGTTTAGTAGCAACCAGATTAGGGTTTTCCAGGGCACAAGGGCTGCCCACAACCCTAGTGTGTGCAAGAAGACTGCAAAGCAAGACTACATTCCAGGAGGTGTAAGCAAGAAGTGTCTCTATTAATAACTGCAGTTAACACAAAAGTTGACTATTGATTATTAATAAGACAGTTAAGTTTTAGAATTAACCTAAACTATTCACCGATTTATCAAGTTTATTCAATAAAATTAATGTCTTTTTGAAAGTTTCAACAAAGAACGCTGTGTTCTGCATGATAAATGACTATTTTTATGCAAAACAAAACTTTATAACTTAAAGAGGTCTTGGTTCTGTTTGTTATCTTTTTGGTATTATTTTTTTAACATTCTCATTTTTGGGTTGTTTAAAAAATCATTTTTAATTTTCTTTTTTCTTTTTTGATTTAGCATATAACAAAAAATGAAACAAATTAAAATCAACCCAAAATTTTCATTCCTTTTTCATTAAAAATTAAGATTAGAGTTTTAAATTAAGGTTAGGGTTTTGAGTTAAGGTTAGGGTTTAGGTTGGTCGTAGATCCATTTTTTTATTGTTATTTCTCTAATGATTATTGTGCAAAAACATTGAAAACAGAATGAAAATTAAATTTTTGTTCCAATGAGTAGGCCATTTTTAACAAATTTTATCATCCTATTTAATGTTCATTTAAATGGAATGAGGTTATTTATTTTTGCAATTGTAACCATAATTAGGTATAAAATCACCAAAGGGAATGTTAGAAATATTTTTAATGTGCTTTAATTGAGAACATTGTTATGACATCCATGACATTTGAGGGTTTGAAATGTTTAACCTTTTCTCGGTGAATGAGAATATTCCTTGAACAATGTTTAGCTTAAAACATTTATTTGGGCATGTCTCTTTAAAAAGGAAAGAAAAGATGCTATATATCAAATCAGAAGAGAAAATAAAATGAAGTAATCAAGTCATGATTTCAAATATCTCTCCTCAAAAACTAATACCATTTTCTTCATGAAAAAAGACTTCAGAAACAACCATTTTTCAAAACAACAGAAGCACCAACACATTGTTTTTTGATCAAGTAATACAGATGTGCACATGTATGTTTTAAGTATTAAATGCAATAATTTGACTGTCTGGTTTGATTTATGAAGAAAGAAGTTTGTTCTGCAAAAAATGGTTAGTTAAAACAAACAATAGAAATGGCAGCCACCATATAAAACCATAGTAAAGGTCTTAATACCATAAAAACTATTTGTCAGCCACAAGTGTGATATTCATTCAAAACAGACCTGAAAATCCCCATAAAGTAACATATTAAAGGTGACAACAAACTGCTTAATTGGTAATTGTTTTATTAAAAAAAAGGTTTTTTACATTCCTTCCTTATTAATAAAAATTACTGGTTTTGTTAAAAATGATTTTTGTTCCATTTTTATTATCACCAACCCCTTTTTCAAAAAGGCATAATGGCCTTCATTGAAATCCATTAAAAAAAAATTGATACTAAAAGTCTTAAAGCAGACCAAAATATCATTTGGAAAGGGTTCATGGAGTTCTTCAAGAAAATCACTAATTTTTGGGCCCCATTGATTTAACATTGGACAAATAAAAAATAATAATAATAAAAAGTATAATCATTTTTTGTACATAAGAAATAGGAATGACCAAAATAAAATGTCAAGTAAAAATCATTGTTTGAAAAATTTTTTTAATAAAAGAAAATAGAAACCAAATGCCACACATTGTTTCGATAGCGTAGAAAAAAATTGCTTTAAAAACTTTTTCAATAATCAGCTTTTAATCACATTAAGATAATATATTTTCTTTAAATATTTTTGATGATTTTTTTTTCTGAAAGTTGTATTTTTTTTTAATAACCCATCCATAAATCAAAATTATTTTAAAAATTGAAAACTTTAGTTCCTTAACTACAAATTGTACAATATTTTAATAAAAAAAGTTTTACCGTTTCACTTTTTATTCGGCATGAACCTAAACTTTTATTAGGGGTAGGGAAGTTTGCAGTTGAAAAAAGCATATAAATTATTTTTCTAAAAAAAATATCTTAAGCTGTATATTCCTTTTTTTCTATAATATTGTGTTAAATAAGGTAATAGTGTGTAAATGATAAATTGGCAGTAATTTCAACCTGTAATTTAGGATTTTTAAGCGGCATTATCAACCAGAAATGTTAGTTTCTGTACTTTTTTGAGTCTGATTGATGTTTCAGATTAGCTACCTAAAAATATTTTTAAAAAATGAGACCTAGCCAGCATATGGTTACTGCTGAATCGTTCAGAATTTAATGTTTACCCAGGACTCTGCACATGCTCAAAGGTCAAAAACAGTGCAGACCTTCTTGAAGAGACTTGTTGCTTTATGTGTTCTCAATTATGTTGTCCTCTAGCTCACCAGATTTTAACATCTGTGACTTTATGGGGTGTTGAGAATGTCTCTAATGCTTGCCCTTATAACTGTGTGGCCTCCCTGAAGACCTACATAAGGCAAGCATTCCAGGATATATCAAGAAAGCGTCAGCTGTTAAGGCCATTTATGCTTTTACAGCTCACATTCACCAAATTATGAACGCATAGAAGAAAATGTTTGTATTTAATAAAATAGTTAAAAATGCACAAATAAAAAAAATCTTTTACTGTGCCTTGTTTATCAAGGTTTAAAGAATTAAATCTGAAACTGACAATTTATTTACATTCTGTACTTTGAAAAATATTTAAGTAATGATTTAATTTTTTTTTTAATATTTTCCTGCGTTGGCCATATTATTGTGAAATACTTCCTAAAAAATTTAATTATAATTGTTCTATGTAATATTTTATTCTTTAAATTTAAGGACAGCTTATTAGTCTAAAAAATAGTCTGTTTATTCAATATAAACTAAAAAATCAGACAATTACAGTAATCTTTAAAACTCATTTATGTAAAGACTTTAAAAACCAAAGATTAGTGCCTGTTTAAGAAAGTAACCAATTTCACTCTGAATGCCTGAGTCTGAGGAGGGGGCAGATTGCTATCAAATACAGATTTTGGGCGATCCTAAGAGACAAGAAAGAACAAAAAAACAATAGTAAAAGGGGGTTTAATCTGTTCTATGAGTGTTTCTCATTAAAAAAGTCAAGTAACGATAACCGTGAGCAATGGGTAATAATAAGTCTGCACTGTGAAATACTCTGCAGTAACTAAACCAAAGCTGAATGATTACTGGTTTGTTAGGACTTTTACAATGACCTCCAGCCACCACCCCCTCTCTTAAATCATGGTTCTTTTAGAAATTGGTTTGGATTATCCACCATCCCCCACCTCACAAACATCGCGATGCAGTAATTCTTTCCACTTTCTTTTATTTTTTTAATACATTTTCCAAGATAACAAAAAAACATAGATATTAAAATGTGTTTAACTATCGCAGATAATTAGTATATTTTCATTTAATTTCTTTTTCTCAAAGCCTAGCTTGTTCTAAGAAAAGGCTAGGTGTACCTTGGAGGTTTCTCTGAGATGCACAATCTGAATACTGTTTTCTAGAAGAAGATTCAATCCCTACACACTTGTCACATCCATTGCAACAAATCATTGCCTGGTCACTCTTGTGCATATGTAACAAAGCCAGGCCACTTCCTCTTCTAGGGGAAGCGTTGGCCATAGATGAGTAGCAGACTGACAAAACAAAGGGGTATGGATGGATCCTGGTCTTCTCTGCTTAATGACAACTCAAGAGGAAATAGGTTATTTCAGTAAGTGTACATGTACTTTGATCTTTGCCATCCTAAATACTCCATCTTCTCCACTAAATATCTCCAGGACAATATAAAGAACCAAAATGGGTTCAACAGATATTCATCATACCATAGAGATCTGAATTTTGTCAGAGACTGGTCTTAAGCCTATATGGTCCTAAGCAGCCTCTCCCAGCTGGGTAGTAGGTTTGAAGCAAATTCCCCCTCATCGAGACTTATGAGCGGACTGGGATGGTCATTTATTTGGCCTTAAAAACATGTTGGCAGTGGCTGCTTTCAGATCAGTCTCCACTAATTCTGAATAAGTCAAATGATGGTTGTTGATGGCCCCTTAGATATTGGACACTATGGTGAGTAAGGAAAAATAATGCATTTCACTCATATCAACCATCATATGAAGACAATACCATAAAAGCTATTTGTCAGCGAAAATTTTAAATGTGATATTCATTCAAAATTGCCTTTGACATATTTGAATATTTTATTTTAATCATTTAAAAAAATTAGTAATTAAAAAGAAATAAATGTCCACTCAAAAAAGTGAAATTTGTTGAGTGGAATAATGGCAGAAAGAAATTAAAACTCATTAAAACCAATTACAATGTTAAATAAAAATTGCACATCCCTTCGAAAAGGTGAAATTGACAGATTTAAATATTTTAATTATTAAAAAAAAATACATGACATGCTTCTCAAAAAACGGTGAAATTTGTGGAGTTTAATGCTAGATTATTAAAAGAAATTAAAATAAAAATTTCACCTTTCCATATCTTTCGTTAAAAAAAAATTGATAATATTTCAATTATAAAAAAAAATTAATTATTAAAAAAAAACTCTCTAAGATTGAACCCATATTGCTTCCTCCAAAGGCCAACTCTTTCTTCTCTCTAGCCTACATTCAATTTGCTTTATTAATGCTTTCTCAAAACCTATAATAACCTCTCTTATGTGGAAATTGAAAAATTAAAAAGTTATTAAAGAGTTACATCAGAGCAAACAGTGGTTACCTCCCCCTTTTAAGTGCGAATAGCCACTTCCTATTTAGAGTAGCAAGAAAGACAAAATATTTTGTCGAGGAAAATATAAATATTGGAAATCTTTATTTAAAAAGTTTTGATTATATAATTTGTAAATAAAAATAATTATAATGTAACTGATTTCAACAACTAAATTATTATTGTTTTATTTCCTTTGAAATATTTCCTAAACGCTAACCCTAAACATAAAAAAGAACGAAAACTAGACTGGTTTGATTAGAATTTATTTTTTTGTTCTTCTTTCGCTGTTTGTCAGACAAAAAAAATTGAAAACAGAATTAACTTCAAAACAAATTGTCTGCTTCTTTTTTTTTTAATGAAAAAGTTATTGAAGAGTTACATGAAGTGCGAATAGATATGCCAACTTAGACGCAAGTAGGGACAAATAAAAGACATCTAAATATTCTTTTAAAATAACAAAAATACATTTCTTCGTGAAGTTTTTAGTTGTTTTTTGTTTTTTTCAATTACTTTTTTTTATCCTAAAACCCTTTAAAGAAGGAGATACTTAAGAACATTTAGCGTAGCACTTTATTAGCACTTTATTGAAGGAAATGGCCGCCATAACAGGTTTTATAGCATCAATAATAACTAAATTGTAGTTGGCGTAATGCTTAGCAAATCAGCCTTTGGACGAAACGATATGGGTTCGAATTGAAGAAGGGTTTTTTTTTTTTAAATAATTTTTTTTTATAATGAAAATATTATCGAATAATAATATTTTGTTTGATAATTGAAATAA
>JAUZSX010321154.1:0-11643 GCA_034780655.1 Idiosepius hallami | reverse complement strand
GGCCTCCAGTCGTCATGGTTCTCTCCGTGCCATTGGAACAAGGCCAACCTCTGCCAAGGAGTCATGTGGTGACTGCATGTGCATCAGTCTCCCCACGTTAAAAGACATCACGCACATCCTCCACGAAAGGGTCCACAGATCCAAGACGGAGGATAGTCATACTCGACAACAAAGTGACGCCAAGACACCTTTAGAACATTAAATTAATTCTAAAGCCCAGTTGATTAAATTCACTGCAAGATCAGAACTTTTTCTATTTTCTAAAATGTAATGAAAGTTATTAGTAACCACTGTAAAGATAATATACTATTGATGAAAAATTGATTCATTTTAAGGTTCTAAAGATAGTAGGAAAGTCATTGGCAACCCCAGTCTACTTAATATATTATTGTAAAAAAAAATTTTATTTTTATAATTTTAACTTACTATGCCATATAATTTACATGGATCCAGCAAGTTCATCATAAACTTGTGGTAAATAAAAGATCATTAGGCTGAGTTTGTAAAATAAGTTATGATTATCTATTCAGACTTATGGTCTCATTTTTTTTATTACATTCAGTAAGTTTTGTTGGGTGTTTCAGCCTATCCATGTTGAACTTGATTCTTCTTTGAATTGCAAATAGTACCCTTTATTTAAAGTAGATTGTCTACATTCCAAATGTGTTAATTTGCTATGATGTCAACCTATGATAAGTATTTTTTGCTATTTATACTTGCAGTCAGGATTACTTACAATCAAAAATACAGGCAAAACTGGTGGTTGTAATCTTTGCAGAAAATAAACAGTCATCAAAACAGTACAATAGGCAGGCAGTGTTCCTTCTTCTTGTCTATCGACACGACACAACTGAAAATTCAAAGAAAATTCAATCATTTAATTTTAAACAGAAATAAAATAGTTAATATTAAAAAAGAAATTCTAAATTAGTACAAAGCCTGATTCTTAGATTAATTTCCATTAAGTCATAAGTAATAATAAAAATGAGGTTATTGAACTTAAAATGATACTAAATAATAAGCAAATAAAATCTACTGATGCAATATGAACAATCCACATAGGCCTAATCTCTCCTGAAATAATGACCGATGTGGATTTATGTTTTTTTTTATTTGTATGTATTATGTCACCATGTTAAGATGAAAAGCATAGCTTTCATGTTTTTAGCACTAAAAGTTTTATCAGGTGATTGAAACAATCTAGAACAAAGTATTTTACAATGTAGTGTTTTTAGCATCCTCGGCATTCTTGAGGGAGGGGTGATTTTTCAGGAGCTTCATTTTCAATATCTTTTTTCCTTTCACTGAACGCTGACAACTAAAACGCTACTGCAGCCAAGTTCACGTCTCGTCAATTCTCAAAACTACAAGATCAAGTTTCCTCATAAAAACAAAACCTCTTATCTTCTTCCCTCAAAGAGCATGTGCAAATAAAAACGTTACCTGAAGTAAATGTTGTATAAAAAATTACAGTCACCAACTCAAAAGGTCAACCCTTGTTGAACACTATAGTCTTCATATGTCAAACAATGTTGCAATTCAAGCACATTTTGAAAAGTTAAAAATATTTCTAACAGTTTGTATGTGTACTAACCTTAGCCCAAAATCGGAAAGCCACAGCAAGTTTTCTTGTTCTCTCATCAATTCCAGCATAGACAGAAAGTAAACGACTAGTTTGCTGGGCGAACAAACTATTTACAGTAATTTGACATTTCAATGAGTTACTATCATTTGAGAAAAAATACACAGAAGGAACTTTTGCCAGAAAATCACTTTTAACATCTTTGTATTTATCTGAAACAAAAATAAAAGAAAATAAGAGCTTGTTCTATGAGCCATGAAAATATTTTTTGTTCTTTACAAAACTAATGATAAATGGTATATACATAATGATGCAATATTTTTCCAGTAGAGTCATTGTTTATTCTTGAATCTTAAAAGATTAACTTTGAGCAAAATGGGTTAAAAAAAAAAAATTAAAAATATCATTTCTTATCATTAAAAGTAAACAATGTTACATTGTGTGGTCCTCCAAAATGTACAGTTTAAATTTTGATATTCCTTCAAAAAAAAATTAAATAAAACATCCGGAAATAAAATTTAAATAATAAAAAAAAAACAATTGTAGCTAGAATTTATTTTAATGAAAATGCAAATAATAACAAAAAACAGTTCTTGTGTGCATCATTTTCTACTTCTTCAGCATGTCCAACTTGGTTTTCTAAGCCTTAATGACATCTTATTCTCATATTTCTCATCCTTTTTTAATCAGTTTCAGACTGAACACATCAACATGAGAGAATTGTTCAGTTGTATCTTTGATACAACTGAAACATTACTATATTATTTCAATGTAGAAGAGATAAGTATTCAAATGGTGTATACATTTTGTGGGGGCTGCTTTGTATATAATTATGCTTCTGAATTATTAATAAAATTTACTGAAAATGCTTCATGGTAAAAATATGCTAATTTTTATAGTTTGACAGGTCTCAAAGTACTCTCAAACACACTAGGGACTAAAAAAATATTTGTGATTACTCTAGTTATAAGATCATAAATACTTTAATTTTTCATTTCAGAACTTTAAATTTCCCTTTAATTTTTTTTTTATTAAAGAACTTTAATTTTGTTTTTATTTTGGAAGTTTGTTATTTCATTAAATATAATAAAGTTCTGAAATAAGAAAATTAAAAAAGTGTTTGTTATGAAACCTGCTGGCATAATAACATGGTTTAATCATAAACAGTAATGACTTTTTTTTAGTCTCTTTTAGTCACAAGTTTGTTCGAAAGAACATCAAGGCCTATTTACAAACCTACTAATAGTTCCAAATACATTCATTTTTAGTTTATTTTTGTCAATTTCTATGAGCTAATGCTGTTTATGATAATTATGCTATAGTCTGGGGAATGTTCTGCAATTTTATTGCATGCATAACTTGAAAAATTGGCAATTTTTCTTTTTCTAAAAAGAAAAATGTTGATAATAGCACAACTTATAAAAAGATTTAAGCTAGAAAAAAAAAGAACAATAATATTTACCTGATTTTTTTAGGCATTCAAATACTATTCGCAGACCATTTGCTAAATTCATTCCATTTGGGGTTTTCAAGTCAATATTAACATCACTACTTTTGAGACCAAAACCAGTAATGGATGAACCATACAAATATAGTTTCAAACCTGAAAAAGAAAAAAACTTTAATAAATACTTGGTTTCTACATACCTAAAACAAATTGTTCAAACTAAACACTTCATCATATAATAAACTTACAGAAACAGATGAGTACAACTGATTTTATTACTAATTTCACTAAAGACAATATTGAAGTAACAGATTTAATTAAGGCTTAATTAGACTCTCTTCTACTATTTTATTTTATAAGACTAACGTTTTTTTGGGGTCTTTTTTAGAAAATATGGGTGCCTGTTCCAAACATTCAATATAAGAACATTTCTAAAGAATTTTGTAGAGAAAGAAATATCAAAATATGAAAAATGACCAAGGTTGAAAAATTCTTAGAGAACATACCATACTTCCCCCATATATAAGCTGATCTTGCATGGAAGCCTACCACCAAAATCTGGGCCCCAAAATTACGATTTTAGCAAAACCTTGCATATAAGCCAATTCCCAGATACTGTCATTTGACCATTTCATCAAAGCTGGTCCATAAATATAATTAAACACTTCAATTTTTCTGTTTTTAGCATTTAATGGATATTTGTTATTCCTGAGGTGAAAAACTTGTCGATGTTGGTTTTATTTCCAAATTTAGGAAGTACTTGAAACAGAAAGCAACATGTCTGCTGACCAATAATGCAAAATGGCTGCATTAAATGTCTAAAAAAATGTGTTCCATCAGAGCTGTGAATTGATCAGATTTTATTCAAGGTATTGTCAAAATTATTATTGAAATTCAATTATAGCTTTTTACAATCAACTTTAATAATACATGTGCATTTTTATTGGCAATGTGTGTGACTGAATGATATTATAGCAAGGTTTATGGAGCAACATGAAATTGTATCATTTTTATTATGCGCATATAAGCCGACTTTTTGATTTTTTTTTTGCACTAGGCTTACATGCAGGGATATATGGTAATCATAAAAAAGAACACTTATCTAAATTAAGGTTGGTTGGATTTCACTATTTAATCTCTTAAATAAATTTAAAAAGTATTAGAAAAGAATTCTTCACAATACATTTACACACACACACACACATTAAAAGAATAAACCATTGACCTTTTAAGTCTTTTTGCAAATAACTTTCAACTTGTTTAACAAATTTTTTCCTTTGTTGCATCTCTGCTTCTGTCAGACCATAGCTTGTATAAACGTGATTCAAGGCTTTTTCTATGGCAAGCAAATGAGGTTTAGTTGGCTTGGGTAGTTTTTTCAACTTGGTTTCTGCAATTGAAATCTGGAACAAATGTGATTTAAAAAGCATATTAGACAGAGAGAGTGAGAGAAAGATTGAGAGAGAGACAGACAGAAAAAGCTGAAAAGTAAAAAGATAAAATAAAAATTATTTAACTAACTTAATTCCTTGTAAGAACAAACTGTCAGGAATCAGACATGGAAAATTTCTAATTAAAAATAAGTTTAACCATAAAACGGTTTAATAGAATAATAAATAGAAATAGAACATACTCAATTTTTTAAACAAGGCTTTTAAAAAATATCTGAAGATATTCAACAAGTTTTTATGTAGGTTTAACAAAGTAGTTCAAAGTGAAATGATTATACTTTCTCAAACAGTAACTAAGTTTTGAATAATTGGTTTATGTATATTTGAGCGAAGTAACTCGAAATGAAAATATTTAGTTGTCAAAGGTTAATTAAAAGGTAAATTTTGTCTATAGAGCATTGATTGGCAAATACAAAAAGGAAGAGAGAAATGAATATAAGTATTGAATAAAAGAGTGAAACTCACCTCCTTACGCCATTGATGCTTTTCAGTTTTAATGTGAGTTAAACAATCAGCATCACTCATACAATGGTATTCACATAAGCGACAAAAGTACTTAGCATCAGGAAATTTGGCAGAAGACTAGAAAAAAAATCAAGTTTAAATTGAAATAGTTTTGATCAAGATACAACAACTAAATTAATAAAAACTGTTACAATAAATAAAATTTTACAAATTCTTAAAAATTTTATTTTCATAAATTACAGACTTTTTTATTATTATCTCAAACATGAAGATACAAAAACTCAATTTTTTTTTTATTTCTCTTAAAATCAATGCTTTCTGACCATGAATGATTGATTTGTTTTACAGCATGTCAACCTTTTTAGTCATTTAATGAGAGGAATGGCAATGAACCATGAATGAAAATTGAAGTTAATATTGTGGTGACTGCAATGGAATTTTCCTAAACTTGAAAAGAATAAATGTTTATTCAATCCCAGTTAAACAAATATTTAAAAATGTTTAATAAAAAGTTTAAAGTCTTTAAAGAATAAAAAAGAAAGCTTACTTATCCAAGAATATAAATATTTTATAAAATAATTCAATTCAAATTTCTCTTGTTAAAAAACAAGAAAAATTAAATTGAAAATAATAAAAAGAAAAATCAACATTGTTTTTAATGAAATATGTCAGAATAACAATATTCTTCCTGAATATACTAAACTAAAATATATAACTGTTGCAATGTGGGTGAGAAGAATAAAGAAAAAAAAAACATTCTTACCCGTTTCAGTGGAAAAACTTTGTCTTCATTTGCTAATTCTTCTTCTAAAAGAAAAAGAAAAAAGCAAAGCAAATTATTGAAATGTGGAATATTTGTATTTAATCAAAAGACTATTTGAATAAAAAAAAAATTGATCATAAAAAATTAACTAAATTTTTCTTTTTAATATTTTCCTCTTGTAAAGAAATCGATTGCCAATTCTTGCATAATTCTACTGGAAAATAATAAAAATAATTTTTTAAAAGATTTTCAGTGCTTCTTTGGTATGCGATCTCAGTCGTATTGTGATCTCAAGGGTTAGGGTTAGGGTTTAGGGTTAGGGTTAGAACCCTAAACCCTAACCCTCACTGAGATCGCATACCAAAGAAGCACCAGATTTTCTTCAAATATTAATGTAAATTTTTCTATGAAAACATTTTTTTTCTGGCGTGTGTAGAGTAAGTATTTAAAAAAAAAAACAGTTTCTTGTTAACTTGGATTTAACAAAGTAAATCTTATTGAAAATCTAAATATTATTATTTGCATGAAATGGTTAATTAGGAATGACATAAATTAAGAAACAAACGGTGGATTACTCACCTCCTTTCTTAAGAACAGAGTTATTCGTATTGGCATTTCCTTCGGGATGGTAATCAGCTGAAGCTGACTTCATCATCTCAACAACTTTGGGACACATATTCGGAGCATTGCTGTTATTATTTATATGCCTATCCTTTTTCCCACAATCCTTCTCTCGCATGTTGCTGCCACGATCACTCTCTCGTAGATTAACACTACGGTCCCTTTCTTCCATCTTATCTCCAAAATCCTTCTCCCTAGCATGACTGCCGTGATCCTTCTCCCTAGCATGACCTCCACGATCCTTCTCCTGTGCCTGACTGCCACGGTGTTCAGGCGGCTTAAGAATAGTGATCTTTCTCTCGGGGTTAACATTGAATATTGGTCCTTTTGAAACCTTTTGTTTTGCCTTCCTCGATTCCTTCCAGCTGTGCGACTCTCGCATGTTTGATCGCTGCATGTTGTTGTGCAGAGATACCGTTTCCTGGGGATGAGAATCGACTTGTAGATTTCGTTTATAAACCTGGTCCTTTTGCTTCATTTTGTTGTTAATCTTTTTGTCTTCCATTTTGATAGAGGGTATGTTTTGACTTTTGAGAGGGGGGTTTAGTGCATCACCAGCAGGAGTATCAGTATTTAGAACAACATGCTGATTTACTGGGCTATTAGACGATTGACATGGTATCCCAAGAAGCAGTTTCAGATCCCGTTCAATTTCAGAGCTACTTGGACATTCAGCCATCTAAAAAAAAAAAAATCAAAAATCAAAGTTGAATGTTTAATAATGATGGTATGTGATGAGGGGGAAGCAAAAACAAGAAGCTATTAATAAAATATCTATCCAACTTTTGAATATACAGTTTAGTAATGTAGAGTAACAGGGCCAAAATTTTGTCATCTGTTTTGTTGCAGAATTTTCAGGATTTGTTGGCTTTTGTTTTTATATTCGCTGACCCCTGAGAGTTCGGACAGTTGACCCTCTCTCTCCAAGGTTTGAAGAGTAAAGGCTGACAGACAGGGAGATATCTGTCATAACAAGGTCATCCAACAGACTTTTCAATGCATCTGACTGCCTATCCAAAGTCGATCCCAAGAGATCACTAAGGCACTTAGAAAAGAATTTAGATTATTTATTACCATATATTTTTTAATATTAGTCGATCCTAAATATAAGAATGAAGTAGAATTCCAGCCCAAAACCCAGGAATTATCTATAACTCTAATATGTCTAGTCTACAGATATCCGTTAAGCTTAGCTGTTATACAATGCAAATAAAAATTTCAATCAAAGCTGGAAGTAAGGTAACAGAAGCATGTTAAAGAGTAAGAGAATAGAGTTTATTTGTTTTAATCAAGAATTGTATGGTTAATATTTAAGTATAAAAAGTCACCTACAGATACCATAAAAAATCTTTTCTTATAAATTGTATACAAACTAGAATAAAAAAAAATAATCTCTGTCAGATACATTAATGTACTAGTTCTAATATGGATTTTTCCCCTATAAAAAACCCACAACTTTTATCCTAAAATATATGATCTAATTCTGCTTGTGCAGGCACTGATGCTAAACATAAATATTATAAATGACTTGAATACAAGTATTTATGCTGAAATATGGATTGTTTCAACAATTTAAAAAAAAACTATTTATATTAAAAAATATGGTATATTAATCTAAGTGATAAGATTGATTACATTTTTAGCTAGAGTGGTCAATAGCGTGTTTATTAGTTAAGTGTAGACACAGAGTCAACAACCGCCGGTAACTGTCAGTTTCTCGCCTACGCGGTCGTCGGGCTGAAAGTTTTGGCCTGATGACTGCGTAGGCGGGAAACTGGCAGTTGCCGGCAGCTTTTGACTCCCTCGATAATTAAATTTTACACATGTCCCCCCCCTCCTTTTAAATTTGCAACACCATACACCTTTATTGTGTAATGTGGTGTATTCCCTCTACTGGCCTTTTCAATTTTCTTCCATTTCGCCATTACAGTTATTATTTTTTACCAACGATTTTTCTCCTGATGAGAAGTTGGTCGAAAGGGCCTTGAGGTTAAATTTATTCCTTATATTTAAAACTTAATACAAATTTTGTACCTCCAAACATTGATTCAAATATATATATATATATACACACACAAAAGTAAATAACTTACTTGAAATCTATTTTCAACGGCAAAGGAAGAATGAAAGGACTTGCCTATTTAATGCAATTTTCTTTCCCACCTGAAACAACAAAAAAAGAAGCTCAAAATAGAATAAAAAACTATGAAAAATAAGTAATCTGATAAATTAATTGCAATACTGCTAATAAATAGGTGCTGTACTCTGGAACCTACTAGCAACTAAATGGGACATGTAACAAATTCCAGTGCATAAGTAAAAATTTTGACAACTTCAAGTTTACAAATCAAATCCATCCTCAACTTATACAGTGGTGGATTTTTAATGACATGAATTCAATTTTGAGAAAACCATCACTAAACAAAATCATATTATACAGTATATAAGTATTTATTTACAAAATATTAAAATGCCAGTAACCTGGAGTTTAGTTCATTTACATGATGATGCAATTAATTATAGAATAACATTTCTTAAGCAATGTCTCCGTCTCTGATGCTGACTGAAAGACTCCATTTAAGCCAGGGAGAAGAGTCAGCTTACACCGTAAGTACATATTCAAATCAGGATTTGAGCTGTGAAGATAGAGCTTTGATAAAAAGCTTGGTCTCTGAAATCGTTCTACGTAAGTTCAAATCCCAGTCAAAACCATCACATTTACCTAAAAGCTGCTTTTTGGGTAGATGGGGTTCGTTAACTCAGGCGAGCAACTCACCTAGGTGAAAGACAACACTGAATGGAAAAAGCCCAGGTATATAGAGCATGTAAAAATGGCCTTGTGTCTAACTTGGGTTGGTGCTCAACCAAGTAAATATAATTAAATCAGGATTTTTAGGTCAAAGTTATAGGCCTATGTCGACTTGTACTTTGGAATTTACGGTATTGGAGTTATCACCGATTACAATTTAATCACATGGTTATTTAGAAATTACACATGTCTTAAAGGATTTTTGTTTTCACTTCTTATTTAAAAGGTTTGTATTTTAATTTTTTCTTGTTTTTATACTTTTTTTTCTTTTTTTTTTTAAAGTTTTTAACTTTTTTTTAAGCTTCCACTTAAGGATTATCATAAGGATTTCTGAACAATATCTAAAATAAATGAAAATATATTTTTTGAAAATTAAGAATTTTCTTTAGAAAAAAAAAAAATTTTTGTGAACTGTTTTTTTGTGAAAATTAAAAAAAAAAGTGTTTGATAACTTCTGAAATTTATTTGTGAAAAGATTGTGACAGTGTTATTGTTTACATACAATGGCATTTGTATTGTTTATTTACATCATGTATTTAGATTGTAATTGGTGACCCCGTCTGTCCTGTTTAGCTGCTAGTGGGTTCAAGAGTACAACTCTTCAAAAGTATTACATATCTGCAGTGTGCAGTGCAGTCAGTACTGCCAAATAAATTATATAAATATCAAGAATAAACTAAGTTAGAACTTTATATATATTCCTAGGTTTATATAATCACTGTTGTTGCCCTTTACCTAGATGAGTTACTCTCCCAGTTAACAAGTTTCATCTGCCGAGAGACAGATGAAAATAAATGTAATGGTTTTGATTGAGATTAGAAATAGGGCCCTTTTGCAGATTGGAGGAATGGACGCCATTGGTCGGAACATATGTGTTTTGAAATAATACACGCTCCCGGGGCTCCCCAAGACTAACACTGACTGCTTATGGGTGTTCTTTCGTTTATGTCAATTTTCACGATATTTTCTCACTTTTACAAACATTTTTTTTTTTACTTAATTTGGTTTATTATAACGTTTTTTTTTTGCATACTCTTTTTTTAATTTACAACAAACATTTTTAATTTCTCACTTTTACGAAAAATGTTTATTTTTAAAAATTATTTCTCTTTTTTACAATAAATGTTTACTTTTAAAAATAATTTCTCACTTTTACAACAAATGTTTATTTATTTACATTGGTTTATTCTTAACCCTTTTTTTCACTTTTACAAACATTATTTTTTTTTACTTATCATATCGTGAAAATTGACATAAACGAAAGAACACCCATAAGCAGTCAGTGTTAGTTTTGGGGAGCGTGTATTATTTCAAAATACATATGTTCCGTCAATGTTCCGACCAATGACGTCATTCCACCAATTTTCAAAAGGGCCAGACGGTGATTAGGGAAAATTTTTCGTTTATATGTAATTGGAGTCGAGGCTATTTTGTCCTAACTGCAATCTTGCCCGGTCGGTGTGCTACATATTCTAATACCATTTTACGATATTTTTTTACGTATTCGTAGGTAACATATGTAAAAACCATTTCGGTTTCTAAATTCGTTAGGTTTGTAAGGAATATCTTCGTCTCGGACAAGTTGGGTTACACTGATTTCACGTTACAATAGGTTTTTGATGAACCAGGGCCGTGTTTAAGGCCCCCGCTACTGTGTGTGTGTGGGGGGGGTGCATGTTCCCAAGAGGCCACAAGACTCCTTGGCTTCACAGATTGTAATGCAAAAAATTACCAATATAATTCATTGTTAGGATTAATTAAAAGAAATCCTTATCACACTTGAAATATACATCTATCAATCCATCCCTCTTTCCGCCAATCTCTCTCAATATATATATACTATTTGAATATGTATGCATATATAGTCGTGAGCTCCAGTGTGTTGAGAGGGGGGGCAACAGGTCTTTTTTAGGGAAAAGGGGCCGCAAGGCGTATTCTGTGAAGGGGCCGCTTAGCACGGCACAGTGATGAACGTAGTTGGAATTACGAAAAAAAAAATTGCAACATTTTATTTTTTTGCGGGTTTATGTCAGGATGGGTCAACTAAATATCATACTAAAAGTTGGACAAGATCCGAGCAGGGGAAAGTTGAAAATTTTGAGGTTTAATATTTTCTACTAACGAGTCATTTTCCATTAAGTTTTAAAGCCATAACTTTTCTAATTTTCATGATAAACTAATAAATGTGAAGGATTAACCCTGGAATAAAAAAAAAGGTAAAAATTCAAGATTTATTGGTTTATTATGAAAATTAGTGGAGTTAGTGTTTAAAAATGTAATGGAAAATGACTCGTTAGTTGAAAATATTGAACCTCAAAATTTTCGACTTTCCTATGCTCGGATCTTGTCCAACTTTTATTATGGTATTTAGTAGACCCAAAAAACCGAAAAAAAAAAAAGATAAAATGTTGCAATTTTTGACATAAGTGCACCCCCAAGTTTGGCACAGGGCCATTTTTACGTGCTCTTACCCGGGCTTTATATATTCGGTGTTACCCTTCACCT
>JAUZSX010321143.1:0-11644 GCA_034780655.1 Idiosepius hallami | reverse complement strand
TAAAGAATAACTTTTAAAAGCTAATATTGGTATCTACTCAATCAATTAATTACCACCAAAACCACTAATATTACAGAACATTCTTTCTAAAAATTGAAATAATAAAAGTGATGCTATGTCATACACAATATGGAACATTCTTTTTAAGGACTGTAAGAGTTTAATGCAACCCAGTAGTTTTCATTTGCCCCAGGGAAATTTAACTAGCGAAAGAAATTCTTATAGTATTTATTTGGGAATTCTTTGAGATGAGGCTCATTAATTTATTTGTAGACTGTTGTCTCTATCTTTTCATAGTTGTTGCTTCACTACATTTTGGCTAACTTATTCTCTGGTCTTTGTCAGGGAATTAACCATGACCCTTGATAGGAACTCTTAGTTTTGTAATCATGTTCCCAGCAACCACTGCTTTCCATAGTTGTTATCTGTCACACCACATTAGTTGGTCAAAATTGTGGTGGGTGCGATGGATAACAACCAACAGTGCCGTGCTTAGCCACATAGCGGCCCTGACACAGATTACGCCTTGTAGCCTCTTAACCCTAAAAAGGCAAGTTACCCCACTCAACATACTACAGCCTTCGTCTATATACGCATACATATATAAATATATATCGAGAGAGATAGGCAGAAAGAAAAATGGATTGGTAGATGTAATATTGTGATAGTGGTCGATGTGATAGCGATTTTCTGATTAATCCTAAAAATTAATTATTTTGGTAATCTTTTGCATTATATATAATAATAATAATAATAACATATTTAAAGCCAAGGAGCCTTGCGGCCCCTAAAAAGCTTGCCCCTACCTGCAATTGTGAGTACTGCGAGGGCCCTAAGCCAAGGCTGCGCTGAATATATATTATATTCAGTACGGCCTCGCCTAAGCACGGAAAAATATCAGTTACTCAGTCTTAACAGGTCTTGATGAAAAAGAAAAAATTGCAATGCAAGGGAAAGAACTCTCTTGCGATTATTTTGAACTAACAAAATGTGTATATAACAAGGTATTTTGCTATAAATTTCTGACTAATGAGAAGTCTTATCATATTCGTTTTTTTTTTATCTACTCCTTTTTTTTATCCTTTCAAAATCGTTACTATTCTAGGAGGCTTTTTTTTCGAAACTAAGTTACACTGATTACAAAGCCCAAGGATATCATGCATCAAAACTAGTCATATGTGCCTAACTTTTTGCTTAACTAAATATATACAACTTATATATTATTATTATTATAATTATTTTATATAAGTTATATATTATTATCATTATTGTTATATAATTTAAGTAAATATATAACATAATATATATCCTTCTCAGCAAACATTTCTAGTTTTTCTTGATTCAATATTTATAATAAAAAAATTCTCCCAAACTTTGGTCTTTTTTATTTTTGTTTTTATCTTTTTCTTTTAAGGCTGTTGGTAAATTGTTATGCAGGGAAGAAGTGGCTCTTTCTATGTGTAAAAATAACAATGTTGGGGAGCCTCTAGTTGTTGTCATATTGTTGATCCTTAATGTTAGACATTAAGCTTCTTGAGATTTAAAAATGATGTAAAAAGAGGGCTAAAAAGTAGGAGAAAGCTGACATTAATTGGCTATTAAAATTTTTAGAATTATGGCAATAAATCTCTTGTCTTTTAGAACAAAAAGTTCATTTAAAAAAATTTAAATTATTAAAAAAAAACGCTTTTATTAATATTAACGTTTTAAAAATAACTAAAACTATTTTTTTTATATATAGAAAATTTCACAAATCATTTTAAATATTTTTCTTATAACAGCTCTGAGTGACTAGCTGTTAATTTTGTTAAGTCAGGGCCCAAAGATTAAGGCCGAAACATTAATGTTATTGTTAGTGTGTCTTCTTTCTGCCTTAAATCGCCTGGGCCGATATATTGGTTCTTTAGGGTCTAAAGGACTAAGGCAAAAGAAACATAATATTTCAACCTCCACCTTTGTTGGACTCTGATTTAGCAATATTATCAAGTAGTCACTCAGAGCCGTTCTATTAAAGGACCATATTAGGGTCGAAATGTCAGTATGTCTTTTTTGCCTACGGTTACTAAGGCCGATATATCAGCCCTTTAGGGCCGAAAGGGTTAAAAGAGGCCGTTTATCGAAAACATGTTTCTTTTTAAGGAGAGTGATACCTCGAATATGAAGAGTCCCGTAAGAAAAGCGATTTGAAAACGAGGCTAATCTCAAAACGAGGCTTACCTCTCTATTGAAGACACGTCAGCCATTTCAACTTGTGCTCGTCGGCACCTTCTTTCTTATCGGCTGCGGCTTCTTGCATTAGTCGGAGGGTCTGTATTTTGGCTAGAATTTTTAAATAATCAGAGATGTCACCTGCAAGTATACGGTGGTTTACTGTCTCTGTTTCTTTGTTGTTTGCCGTCGTTTGCATTAAATCTGAGCCGGTTTTGATTAGCGATGATTTGGTGCTAAACAAGGTTGAACGCAACGTGGACGTTTCAACTCATTTGATCAAAATATCAACGTCGATCATTCTGGAAAATACGGGCAAAACAACTGTTAAATACTTTATTTATGCCGTCGATCCTCCTTTACAGCTTGATCTTGCCTTCATTGGGGCCACTGTAAGTATTTCTCTCCTGATTTTATCAACTGAATTTAGTTTCAATCGATCGCCTAAAAATACACTATGAAGCCGGCTATATTTTGTTGTTGTTTTTGGTTTTGTGTTTAAATATTTAACCGTTTTTGTATTTTCTTTTGGTAAAAAAAAATCGTTTTTGTTCACTCGATGAAAAAAAATGAATAGTTATATATTTTAAATTATTAGATTAAAAAAAAATCTAAAAAAACAAACAAACAAAAAAACACGAAAATATTCTCCACAGTAACCTAACCATGCCATTTGATTTTATTTTCATTCTGAACTCTTTACTTTGTGATTAAGATTTTATTCATGATTAGAGAATGTAAACGAACATTTTCATACGGATAAATAATAATTAATTTAACTGACTCATCCGACTAGAATTTCTCACTCGTAACACAAGTGGTTTTAGTTTTTAAAATTCATTAAAAAAAATTGCTTAGTCTCGCTAACGCTCGAGTCTCTACAGTAAGTAACATAAGACTCTAGTTTTAACAAACTTTAATAATAACTTAATTCAGATACCTTTTATTTGCTTGGCTTGGCAGTCACAGGCTCACCTAGCAATTAATTATTTAATAAACTAAAAATAAAGATTACACTGATGGATATCTTCTAGTTTAGCGTTGTTTGGTAATTTAAGTCTTGTATCTCACGCAATATGTTAAGCATACGATACGTCACTAAACTTAACTAGTAATTTACAACGCTAAAAACTAGACTTCGTTACCCCCAAAATATTTTTGTGAAAATTATAAACTTCGCTCCCCAAAGTCCATAATGTGGTGCTTCTTGCCTTGAGCCTGTCTGGTCAAGGCGAGAAAAATGGTAAGTAGTTAAAAAGTTTCTTTGTATTCTTGTATACTTTGAAATCGCAATAAATTAATTGTGCGGATTCTGTCTATGCTCTTGTTGGTCTCGTCGTGGGTTCAAATTCCAGTCAAGTCCTCGTTACTTTTACTTTATCTTTCGAGTTGTCACACCGAAGCCTTTCTTTTTCCCTAGTTGTTTTTGTGTGTGTTAAATAGTGTGATATCACTGATATGGGTTGGGTCACTTTATAAAAAAAAACAAAATCGGTAATGATTAAACCTTTTTAACCTTTTACATTCTTTATTTTCGATTGTGAAAGTGCCATTAAATCTATCGAAATTGTTTTTTCGTGCTATATATTTTTTTATCCAATCTTCAGAACTAATTTTATAAGTTTCTCGTAATGAAATACTAAAGGCTATGAATTTGATATTGAAATTTCAATAAAGTTTTAAAACAAATTAATTTCCATTATTAGTGGTGTTACTGTTGTTGTCCATGTGCTGTGTGGTGTTATGATTGATGGGTGTGTTTGCGGTGTGAGTGATTGCTGATATTGACTAGTGACCTACCTACACATGACCAAGTGCTGTGTGTGTGTAGTGAATACGGGATGAGATGGCCATCAATCATTGTAACTTCTTAAAGTTTGAATAGATTTTTAAGCTTTAGGTTTGTTTACAAAAAAAAACAAAAAAACTCCCGCCTGCCATCGTATGAAATTCCAGGCAAGAATTCAAATCTTGACTGGACAGGCAACAATGGACATGGACAACAGACAGAACAGCAACACTCAACAGCGGCTGGAAATATGATTGAATAATTTCAAGAAAAAGCTAAACAGGTTTTTCATTCCTAATTAAGCAGAAAATGAATATCTTAAATCAAGTTTTGGTAGTTTAGTTTTGCCAATTTAGCAGTCCAACTTATCTCAACTTCAAACCTCAAATTTTCTACTTTTTCATTCATGTTTGAAACTGGAAAGATCCCCCACCCTCCACCCCTTTATGTAAAAAGATAAATTCCATAAAATATTTTTTTAAAAAGGGGACGCTATTAAGTTTGGACTGCTAAAATTAAAATAAAAACTTTTTTAAATTTTACCTTGGTTGCACTTTAAAATTATCTTGTTACATGATGTTTATTATACAATTAGAAATTTTAAATTAAATCATCTGTGTCAGGGTTACTTTTGATAATGATTTTAGATCTGTTCATTATAAGGAAAATAATCAAATAAGAATACACAAACATGTCCCCCTTTTTTTGTTTTGTTTTTATGCAAATAACATTTTTATGCTAATTTTCTTTCTATTTAAGATTGATTATTATGTGTGTGTTGAATTTGAAATCATTATCACGACCTACCCCTCCTCTGAAATCTCCTAAACAATTAGAATAAAAAAAAAGATTTGAAGTTGATTAATGCATTTTTTATTTTGATAAAAAAACAACAAAAAATAATTAATAGAAAACAACTGGAGAGAGAGAGAGAGTGAGAGAGAGAAAATACAATCTAATTAAATTGAATAAATAAACGTTTCAGAAAAACTTGATTTTTTTTTTTATATAAGATTTATTTACCTTTTGGATTTTTCTTTAGAATTATACTTTTAATGACTTCAATTTGGTTAACGAAAGCTATTAATTGAATAACTTTCTATGAAAAACTTGGATATTCTGTTAATATTTTAATGTTTAAAACAAACTCCATGGGTACAAAAGCAAAGATTAACATTTTTTTTTCTGTGGCAGAACTATTTTACAATAATTGTCCTAAACTTATGTTCAGTAGTGAATATATCCTGTCAGATGTTGTTTTGTAAGTTATACTAAAAACAAAAATTAAATGTTGACATTTCAAAGTAAAATCCTCAAATAAAAAGTTTTTATTGTCTATTTTTTCATTTGTTCATATATTTTCTTATTTGTTGTTTTATTCGATAAAGATGTTAAAAAATTGAAAGATTTAGAAAATAAAAATGTTCCGTAATATTGACTGGAATGAGTAAGAGAAATAAATTGTGAATGCAACATTTTGAAAAAAAAATTATTATATAAAATAAAGTCGTCTCCTCAATCTTCAAAGTTGAATCAAATTGACTGATTGACAGCAGAAGTTTATTAAGTTGAAACAAGCTATTTACTTGGTAGAGCACCAAACCAAGTTTGGCCGAAAACTATTTTTACGTGCTCTATATACCTCTTTTGTTTTTTTTTGCTCTTTTTGTTCAGTGTTATCCCTCACCTAGATGAGTTGCTCTCCCGAGTTAACAAGCCTCATCTGCCCAACTGAATGTAATGGTTTTGACTGGGTTTGAAGCAAGATGTTTGTTCATTTTTTTTACATTTGCCATAATATCAAAAAATGACCAGGTTCAATATTTATATCAAATGCATTGTTTTTTTGGTTTTTTTTAGACAAAACATACTATTTAGACTAAAATAGTTTATTTGGAAACAATGCATGCCATGAGTAAATTTTCTTTGTTTGTTTTTTTATAAGAAATAAAAAAAATAATTTTTAAACTGTAAATGGCAAGCCAGAAATACTTATTGTAGCAAACAAGCTGATCAGACTTTTATAAGTATAAAGATAAAGGAAGACATGATTATTGTTTTTTTTTATTTTTTGTTACAGGTCAAGGGTGAAGATGAAAAACTCAATATCAAGAAAACCACTGTTAAAGGCCAAAAGTAAGTACCAAAAAAATTTTTTTAATGGAAATGTTTCCAAAATAATGATTGTTCATTTTAAAATTTAATAAAATTTTAAAATATATTAAAGATTAATGTTCTTGTGTCTGTTTGTCCATCTCCTTAATTTGACAAAAAAAAATGTTAAAATAACATGCATTTTCTAGAGAAGATAAAAACGGTTATTTTTAGAATCTACTAAAAGAAAGGAGCTATCCTTCATTCCTTTAAAAAAAATCAGTTGTGTGTTAAAAAAAAAAGGTTTTATCAACCCATTCAACAATGAAAGGTTTCTGAAAGTTTATAAAATTCCCTCCATTACTATTGGTGGGTATAGTAGGGCTAACAACAATTTAGTCAGTTTTGATCCTGGCTATATTTTACATACTTAGAAAGCTGCACTGATGATTCATGAGTAATAAACAGTATACAGTGTAGTTCAAGAAGAAACCTTTTGACAATTACCTTTTTTTTATTATATGAACTAAAGCTAAATATTTTATAAAAATGAACTTAAATAAATTATTGATTGACTAGGAATATTGCTTGGAGTTGCTTTGATGCTCCTTTAGTGCTTTGTTTTTCTTTATAATTCCAAGATTTCTTTTCCTAAGAAAACTGCTTTAATTTTTTGAAAGCCACAAATTATTTTAGTCAACTGCAGTTTGAATGACCCCAATGATGAATGTAGCTCTCACACAAGGACAACAATGCAATTTCTCAAGTTTGACTCTTTAGCTGCTATTTTTCTGGCTCAGATCCAAACTGAACTTGTTCCACAATTTCGAATACCACTTTTATAAAATTCCAAATTTAAAAAAAATTATCAAAGTGTCACCAGACAGACAAGGGCAGTAAAATCTGGAATTATTTAAGCATTTTACTTTGAATTATTTTTAAAATCGTTGTACATATGTATTTAAAATAAATTCTTTTCTAACTTTATTTTCAGGGAATACTTTTACCGTCTTGACTTCCCTTCTGGTATTGAACCTGGCAAAACGGCCTCCCTTGAAGTGGATACAACATTTACCCATGCTTTGAAACCATATCCAGCCATGATCACCCAATCTGAAAAGCAATATGTTGTTTTAAGTGCCAATCTCTACTTGTATACTCCCTATAAAGTGGCTAGCCAGTCAACCAGTATTACATGTGCATCATCTAATATAGAGTACTACACCAAAAAGAAGCCTGTGACCCACTCTGAATCTACAATCAGTTATGGCCCATATCTCAACAAGGAACCATTTACTGAAGTAAGAATGGCTTGAAATTTCATATTTATTTTTAAAATTCACATTTTTTCTATTTTGAAGTATTATCATTTTTTAAATTCACTTTCATAAAGTTTGTAGTAAAATAATTTATGCATAAACTATCTTCATTACAGTTATAAAGTTGGCTTAACAAACAAACATAATTCCATAATTCTAGCAAAATATTTTAAATAACTATTACTATTATTATTCATCTGTAAAAGAGTTCTGTATGAATTATGTTGAGATTATAATCTAGATCACTAGAATAGAGGATCAAGAAATGTTCCAAGTTATAAGCCCATCAAAAATGAAAAAAAAATTTGGTTAAACCATCATCAATGTGGGTCCATGCCACAACAGTCATAGAATAGATCTTGACACTGTAGAAGTGAAATCTTAAATAACTTTAAAAACAAATAGAACAAATGATTATAATAGAATGGATACAGCACAACTTCATTTGGTTTAAATACCATTATTAAAAAGAAGTTAATCTCAGGAAAAAAAAAGAATCCAAACTAATTTGTCCTGTGATAGAACACAAGAACACTGGCAAGTGAATGTAGATATGAAAATAACACTTCAAATTCAATTCCTAATAAAAAAAAACTACCAACCAGTATTCCCTATTGCTATAATTGATATTAAGTAAAAAGTAGCAATCGCTTTTCTAAAGATTTTTCTAGATCTTTTTAAATCAATATCCCCCATTGTAATTGTAGGGTTTTTTTTTACCCAATAGATAAACTGACTCAAGCTTTACATTTGTGGAGACAGTTGCTCAAAAATTAACCAACACAAATTATGAAGCCTCATCTCAAAAGTTTAAATGAATAATGTTCATAATGATTAGGTTATTTTCACCAGTTTTGTTTGTACTGACCATTCAAAATAAAAATTCTAAAAAAATTTTTTTCTTTCTTTCCATTTTTAGGAAGAACTGAAAATTCACTTTGAGAACAATTCACCATTCCTCACTGTGACCAGTATGGAACGTATTATTGAAATTTCTCATTGGGGTAATATTGCAGTTGAAGAACATTTCCACATGACTCACTCTGGTGCAGTTCTTAAGGGTCCTTTCTCCCGTTATGACTATCAGCGTAACCAAGATGGTGTCTCTTCTATTAAATCTTTCAAGGTAACAATCACTTATTCATTAATAATTTCCTTTCAATTTTTACATTTATAAATAGTTTTGTAGTTTCTAAAGGATTATTAAAAGTGGACTAAATTTTTTTTTTTTCAATGTTTCTTAATCAAAACTTGATATTTTAAAATCGAATACTCTGATAAATTAACAAAGATTTTTAAATGCTTTACTGAAATCTTATTAAAAACAAATCATCTTAAAAAAAAAAAGAAAACTATCTTTACTAAGATTACTAATAATGTTTACAACTTTAGATAGAACCCTTTAATGAATTGCTTTCAGAACCCATTACATTCATTGTCTGTTGAGAATTTATTTTTAAATAGAATTTATTTTCAAGGACAAAAGCTATAAAATTTATTAGCAATTTTACCTAAGGTTGGTAATACTCCATATCCACACCCTCCCATGCCAATATGTATAATGTATAAAAACCTATTCAGATATTCATACATACATTATAGATATCATCACCCAAGGGTGCAAATATAGAACAAAACCAATCCATTTTTTTGCATTCACTTATCTACATTTTGACTTGCAATGTATTTTGTATCATCTGCTGTGTTTTCCTCCTCACAATAGACCATCTTACCTGCTGCTGCTCGAGATGTATATTATAGAGATGAAATTGGTAATATCTCAACCAGTCATTTGAAGGAAATGGATGATTCTGTTGAACTTGAATTGAGACCCCGATTTCCATTATTTGGCGGTTGGAAAACACAATATTACATTGGCTACAATGTGCCCAGTTATGAGTATCTTTACAACAGTGGTAAGTGAACTTATTTAAGTACAACCCTCTCTATTTGTATTTTATTGTTTAAGCCTTTTGGTTTGAAATGGAACATGGTGAATATTTGCTCTTTTGAAATTATGTTCTCAAACATGCATAAAATCATAAAATCTTTTTATTTATTGTAGGAGATCAATATCTTTTAAAGATGCGCCTTATTGATCATGTATTTGATGACCAAATTGTTGATCATATTACTGTGAAAATCATTTTGCCTGAAGGTTCAAAGTAAGTACTAATAATTAGATTTTATCCATATTTTATTTTTTTTTTGTTATTTTCTTAACCTATTGTCTCAAATTTTCGTTACAATTTTTTTTTTTTTTTAATTTTTCATTAAACCATGAAAAATTTTTCCAGGACTTTTTCCAAGTCAAATTCAGTTAGATTAATTTATTTCAATATTTATTCATTACTGGATGCTGAAACTTTAGCTTTGTCCCCCAAATCTGACCAATAACAATTCAGCCTTTTATTTATTATGATAATATTGACTGCCATCAATGGTGGTTTTATTAAAGCTTGTGTTGTTATGATTGAATTCTAACAAAGGTGCAACCTGTGAAAATAGTATGACATTCAGGGGAGTATTGGCATTTTTTTGATTCCTTCAAGTCATTTCTTTCTAGAATTTCACTCCACTTTTTCTTCTTGTAATATTTTTTCTTTGTTTTTCTCTAAATTCTTAATACTAGACATGTAAAACTGAATGCTCCATACGAAGTGACTGAAGGAGAAAAACAATTGCATTTTACATACCTGGATACAATTGGAAGGCCTGTAATTGTGTTACATAAGTCAAACTTGGTAGAACAACATATTCAAGATTTGGAGGTAAGTGAATAAAAAGAAAAAAAAATTAATTTCTTAAATTCAAATTAATTGTGAACAATAAAGATGAGAATAAAAGTCAAAGCAATAGTAAAAAATGGATTTTTTTTAAAATGGAAAGAATTTATCCTTTTTTTTTTTAATTGAACTGTTTTTCAAATCTGAATGTTAATCTTGATAGTAATCATCTTGGAACTCTGGATTTAAAGTTGTAATTGTTATGAAAACTTCTTAAACACTAAAGGTTGTTCTTAGTTCCTTTTAGATTAAAAAAAAAAAGACTTGTTGGTCTTAACCGACATTGTGACAATTCACATTTTTTCTGTTTTGATGTATTATCATTTTTTTTAAATTCCCTTTCATAAAGTTTGTAGTAAAATAATTTATGCATAAACTATCTTCATTAGAGTTATAAAGTTGGCTTAACAAACAAACATAAGTTATGGCCTTCCATAATTCTAGCAAAATATTTTAAATAACTATTACTAATTTTATTCACCTGCCAAAGAGTTCCATATAAGTTATGTTGAGATTATAATCTAGATCACTAGAATAGAGGATCAGAAAAAAATCTGTCTCTGTTTACAGATATCTAGTCTGGTAGTAATCATTAGGTATAAGAGAACCTTCACCCTCGCTGCCATATATTGTATGTTTTTAATGTGTTCTGTAATTAAAAAGAAAAACAAAGTTTGAAACTAAATGCTTGTAGGATAGTGATTTCGTTTTGTTTTTCTGATTCAGATATCTAAGTTTTTATATCTTTTTTTTTTCTTTCTCTGTATTTCCAGCTGAACTATACATTCCAGAAAGTATTATTGCTTCAAGAACCTCTCCTTGTTGTTGGAGCTTTTTATCTACTTTTCATCCTTGTTATTGTTTATGTTCGTCTTGATTTCTCCATCACCAAGGTAAGGAGACACGGATGTCGTTGGGCTTGACAACAAAAATCATTTTTCATCATTTATACCTATTTTGGGCCTACCTTGTGTATATTTACACTTTTCTCTCCTCACTGTGTACAGGAGGGGCCAAAAGTAGGCATACAATTATTAAACCCCCTTTTTTTTATATGGACCTTTTTATATCTAATATACTATTAAATCTCTAATTGTTGCGTTTGAACGGATCCTATATCTGGTTTTGAGATTATGGACATATGCATGGCTGGATCAAGTAGGTGCTATAATTCCAGAAGAAAATATGAAATTGAACTGTGAACACTGCTATTCTTAAATAGTCACCCATTTTATTACTGGCCAGGCTTGACGATGCTTAACTTTAATAATCTGACGGGAATTGCTATTTCTAATGCAACTTGACCATATAAATCATTTTAGCAACATAAGACTGGTGATTGTTGCTTAAAAAATCTTTTTTTTTAAATAAAGAGAATATACAAAGTGTTTTTAGATTAGAAATAAATGAATAACAGAGAAGCATTTTTGAAACTTAAGAAAAATAAT
>JAUZSX010321132.1:0-11646 GCA_034780655.1 Idiosepius hallami | reverse complement strand
CCCGATCTGGCAACCGTGCCCTGATCTGGTAACCGTGCCCCGATCTGGTAACCATGCCCCGATCTAGCAACCGTGCCCCGGTCTGGTAACCGTGCCCCGGTCTGGTAACCTTGCCCCGGTCTGGTAACCATGCCCCGATCAGGCAACCGTGCCCCGGTCTGGTAACCGTGCCCGGGTCTGGCAACCGTCTGGTCTGTCATAGATTTTATGTAATTTACATGGATCCAGCTTGTACACGATAAGTATGTATTATTGATGGGCTGTACACGACACGAAACGGATGTTATTTGAAATCATAGAAATAAATTGAACTTATTTGATTTCAAGAATTTTCTCTTAAAACATTCGTCGTTTTGACTGCCTTGTTACGTAGATATTGATATATATATATACTGGGGTTGGACAAAATAATGGAAACACCTGTGAAGTAAGCATCTAATTTAAAACATTTATAATAATTGAAAATAAATAATAAAAATCATATTAGTTTCTTATTTCTGTTAATTGTTATCCTGAATTAATTGGTTCAATTTATCTTTTTTAGTTTAGATATTGTATATTAGAAAAACGAATGAAAATGGCCGATCTATTTGATTTTAGAAATGTCATGGTGTTTCCATTATTTTGTCTAACCCCTGTATATAGCTGATATTTGTTACGTAGAAGAGACCAGAGATTTAAAATGGAGTTACGTTTTGCAATAATTCATGCAGATTGTAATCTGGTATATAAATCATATGTTAAACAAGGAGCGTGTTTCAGTTATCAAGTCAGAAATCAAAACAGTGTTGCTAAAGGCTATTAACTCTACCCAGTATTTTACGCTTTAGCAAAAACCTTAACCGAAAATACAAATCGTTTATGGCGTTACCTAGTCCGATTAGGCAGACTATCATCATCATTGGCGGTCACTCGTGTTCGAGTATGACTGTCCTCCGTTTTGGCCCTTGTGGACCCTTCTGGGAAGACGCCTGCGCGTGATGTCTTTTGAAGTGGGGAGACTGATGCACCTGCAGTCACCACACGGATCCTTGGCAGAGGAGGACCTGGTTCCAATGACATGGAGAGAACCCCGACGACTAGAGGCCATCCTCTGTTGCAGCCTTCTGCCGCCTTCATTGCTATGTGTCAAATTCCCCTAAAAATATTAATCATACCTCATCTCAAGGATTTCGAAAAACAGTCTTAATCTTTATATTGGTAAAAATTTACTCTCCTTGAATGAGGCTTGGATATTTGTATACTTATTATCTGGTCTATAGTTCTTATTTTTACATATATTAGATTTACTATCTTTAAGATGAGGCTTGATTATTTGTATACTTATTATCTGGTCTATAGTTCTTATTTTTACATGTGTTAGTTTGAATATCTTTGAGATGAGGCTTGATTATTTGTATATTTATTATCTGGTCTATGGTTCTTATTTTTACATATGTTAGATTGACTATCTTTGAGATGAAGCTTGTTTATTTGTATATTTATTATCTGGTCTATAGTTCTTTTTTTACATATATTAGATTTACTATCTTTGGGATAAGGCTTGATTATTTGTATATTTATTATCTGATCTATAGTTCTTTTTTTTACATATGTTAGATTAACTATCTTTGAGATGAGGCTTGATTATTTGTATATTTATTTTATAAAAACTATATAAAATATAGTTAAATATTAAATATATATAAAACTATCTTTGAGATGAGGCTTGATTATTTGTATATTTATTATAGTCCGCATCTTTATATTGATTAGATTTACTATCTTTGAGATGAGGCTTGATTATTGTAGTGGCCTTATTCTTAAGGGGTTCACAATATCAAATAGGAGAGTCTGTAATGTCATGTCAACGGTTAGGCTGTCATGTCTTCTCTGGATAAGAAGTCTAAAATGGCCGCTCTCATCAGAGATGGGAGAGTTCATGTGAAGACAGTAATAGGGGTGTCAGTTACCCCAGAACAATAATCTATGTATATCTTATCATGAATGACCATTTTATAATGTATGACTATTTTACATTATCATGTATGACTATTTTATTATCTATGTATATTTTATCATATATGACCATTTTATAATATATGACTATTTTATTTTATCATGTATGACCATATAATATATGCATGCTTTATCAGGTATGACCATATTATAATGTATAACCATTTCATTTTATCATGTATGACCACTTTATTTTATTATTATGACCATTTTATAATCTATATCTATTTTATAATCTGTGACCATTTAATCGTCTCTGACCATTTTAAATTCCGTAGGTAATATGGGTAAGTCATTTCCAATAAATTTTCTATCTGTCTATTCTTATTTCGAGTTGAAATGCACTGGATTTACCTCTGTTCTTTGCCCGATTTAGAAATCACCGTCAAATAATTCTGGAAATCAGTCCAGATTAAGGAAGCCGTTCGAGCAAATAAACTTTGCATTGGATCTGAAAATAAATATTTGGAGATCGGCCGAGTCAAGGGAGTACAAAGGCAACAACCTTGAAAAGTTCGATTAGCTTCGGACTTGATTGAAAGATAATGTTTGAACAGAGTCGAAGATTTGAGACAATTCATCCGAACAAAAACTACACAGATCATTTATCACGATTCTGTACTAAAAAAAGAAAAGAAAAAATATCAGTTAGTTTTAAGTGCCACGTTCCCCACTCCACATGCATATATACACACCTATATATCAATGCATTTTTGAGGCAGCGACGGTGAAGCATTGGTAAAAGCTCGGGCTCTGGGATTGTATTACGCGAGTTCAAATCCTAGTCAAAACCATTACTTTCACTATAGCAGCCTCGAGCAGATGGGGCTCGTTAACTCGGCAGAGCAGCTCATCTAGATGAATGGTAACACCGAATGTAAAATTCCCGGGTAAGAGCACGTAAAAATGGCATTGTGCCAAACTTGGTTTGGTGCTGACCAAGTAAATATAATATCTATGCATTTTTGTGAGCAGCAATGGGGGAGGTTTAGTAAAATCTCAGACTATGGAATCGTATCATGCAAGTTCAAATCCCAGTCAAAACTAATCCATCTAACTTTACCCACCTCAGGCAAATGGATCTATTTAACTTGGAAGAGTATCTCAACTAGGCGACATGCAACACAGATTTCAAAAGCCCACATAACGTCATCCAGTTTGGGGGTTGAGTATAGGGCTTGTGACTCTTTCTCGTAAAACAAGTATGCTATGGAAACAGCAAAAAAAGACACAGAACAAATTTTCTGCCTAATGCACCACTAGATGTAATGTTTTATGGATTTGTGTGGGTAGCAAGGCTGGAACATTAGTAAAAGCTTGGACTCTGGAATCGTATTACGCAAGTTCAAATCCCAGTCAAATCTATTACATTCACCTTACATACCTCATGCAGATATTGGTTGCTAACTCAAGAGAGCAACTCATCTAGGCAAAGAGCAGCACCGAATAAAAAAAATACTAGGTATAAAAAGAGCACATGGCCTTATACCTAACTAGGGTTGGTGCTTGACCAGGTAAATATAATATATGTATTTGTTAGTGTGATTTTATGTAGGCCTGTGTAACCTCGCGTGTCTCAGTGTGTAACTGTGGATCTCTGACTCTTGCATCGTTTCCCTGTCTTGATATGCATTTGTTTGAAAATGTTTAGATGTTAATACTTTATGTTAAAATTGAAATACACGGCTTCACACACATACACACACTTAGAGACACGCGCCCACACACACCTATATATATATATATATATATATATATATATTTCACTTTTTCATTTTTTCTGTTATATATATAAACCAACCCAGCAAAGTTGGAGCATTGGTAAAAGCTCGGGTTCTGGAATCGTATTACGCGAGTTCAAATCCCAGTCAAAACTATTGCATTTACCTTTCGTTGCCTCAGGCAGATAGGGCTCGTTTACTCAAGAGAGCAGCTCATCTACGTGAAGGGTAACACTGAATGTAAAAAGCCCAGGTAAGAGCACGTAAAAATGGCCTTGTGCCAAGCTTGGGTTGGTGCTCACCAACTAAATATGATATTTATATACTTATATGGGGCAGCAAATTTGGAGCATTGGTAAAAGCTTGGGCTCTGGAATCGTAATACGCGAGTTCAAATCCCAGTCAAAACCATTGCATTCACCTTTCGTTGCCTCGGGTAGATGGGGCTCGTTAACTCGGGAGAGCAGGTCATCTAGGTGAAGGATAACACCGAATGCTAAAAGCCAGGGTAAGAGAACGTAAAAATGACCTTGTGCCAAACTTGGGTTGGTTATCACCAAGTAAATATATGTCTGTTTTTATCATCAATGCAAGACATAGATATAGATGTTGCTAATTGTTGTTTAGACACTAAGTTAAAATAAATAAACAAAAAAAAGCATTTTATGAGCTGAATTAACACATTACGTTCCAGGTACATCTCTCACCTGCAGGATAATTGAGACAAAAAAAAAATCCTAATTAGTTTTTCGAGTTGTACAAGATGTCATTTTACTAAATGAACACCTGTCTTCATTTAAGCTTTTAAAAAAATAGATTAAACAATTTTTTTTTTTTGAAATATCTAAAAAATATGCAGAATTTTTTTTCAATTTTTAATTGAAATTGCTTTTTATGTATTTTTTATTTAAAGCTCTCTTTGAGGGAATTCTCTATAAACACCGAGTCTTGGGAGACGCTTGCAACAGATTGCCCTTCCTGGCACCATGTTGTTGCGATGGGGGCACTCGGAGCGGAAGAACAGTGGATCAGGCAGGCAGAGATAAAGAGACAGATGAGAAAAAATAGAGAGACCAAGAACAATAGCTTGGCCCCTACCCACTTCTGTCCTACTTGTGGTAGAGGCTTTCTCTCCAATATTGGTCTCATCAGTCATTTAAGAACTCACATTGCCAATTAAAGTCAGGAAAATAAGTCATCCTCGAATAAGAGGGATGAACTACTAATACTATGAACTTATTTACAAGATGGGACATCCAGTTTTGCACATAAGAAATTGTTTTATATAGATGTTGAAGATAATATGAATATAGAGAGTCGGGTAATGTGTACAAGCTATTAAACTACGTAACTAATCTCTGCTCAAAGGCAGAAAAGGTCTGGCTTACATAGCCCCATGTTAAGGGGTCACAATATGAATAAAGAGAGTTTAGGTAATATGTATGAGAGATTAAACTATGTAACTAATCTCTGCTCAAAGGCAGAAAATGTCTGGCTTACAAAGAGCAAAGACGAGTCCATTATGTCAATGGTATAGGGGTGTAAACTACCCCAGAGAAATTGATTAGTTACCATTAGAATTAATTGAAAAAAATGATTCCCTCACAGACATACTAAAAAGGATTGTTCTCGGTATTAAATGGTCTAAGAAGGTTGATATGCCATTAAACATTACCTTACCATTTTCACTGTACTAGATAAAGAAAGCGCTTACTTGTCTTCTACCCTGATACATAGGTCAGGCATATTTTCTAGATTTATATTATCAACAATTTCAAATGATTTTTTTTATATTTTCTTAAGGAAAAAATTGTCTTGCTTCAATGACAAAAAACTACGACACTTTTTTTAAAAACATATTCTAAACATTTTCTTCTTTCCTCCTTATTAATTTTATTAGAGATTAAAAATGTTATGAAAAAAAATGAGAAGGATGTCTACTATTGGGTATTAACTTTATTTTCTAGGGTTTTTGTCCTCATCTTGGTAGATTATAATGTTTTTTCTCATTATGTTTCGGCCTAGTCCACCTCAGGCAGTAATAACTTTATTTTTCGGACTTTTGTCCTCATCTTGGTGGTTTATGATGATTTTTCACCATAAAGTAGCAAAAACCTTTTTGATAAGTTCCAATTACTTTCACAGAAATTTCCTTCTTCTGACATTTTTTTTTCAAACCAGTGACAAAAAACATCCTAAACCACCAAGATGAGGACAAAAGGTCCAAATAATAAAGTTAATACCCAAATTATGAAGCCTCATCTCAAAAATAAAAAATACAATTTGTTATGTAAACAGTTTTTTTAGAAGAACAAAACCAAACAGCAAAAACAATTTTCAAAAAATTTGTTTTCTTCTTTTTTCTTAAAAAAAAAAAGAAATGTGAGAATCACTAATACGGTCAGTAGTAACAAAGCAATCACAGCAGGTATACAGACTTTTAATCACTCGAAGTTTTATCACTTGACTATTAATCACAGACCATTAATCACTAGACTCTTAATCACATGATCACGTGGACACTAAATCACTCAGAGAGTTTTAATCACTCTGGGATTTCTGAAAGTTTTTGAATGGTGTTTATACCAATTATGTTTTCTCTACAAAAAGATGTTTTTTATCACATTATTTGTCTATTTTTTGGAATCTTTAAGGATGATGATTCTTCATAATATTATATTTGCTTGGTGAGCACCAACCCAAGTTTAGCACAGGGCCATCTTTACGTGCTCTTACTCAGGTTTTTTAAATTCGATGTTACCTTTCACCTAGATGAGCTGCTCTCGCGAGTTAACAAGCCCAATCTGCCCGAGGCTGCTGAAGTGAAAGTAATGGTTTTTCACTGGGATTTGAACTCGCATATTACGATTCCAGAGCTTTTACCAATGTTCCACCGTCGCTGCCCAATTCATAATATGTATAGACTCATTTTTGTGAAAAACCCCAAAAATTGGCATAGAGGCTCAAGATTTAACATAATAAAACATAATAACGTAGATAACATATTACATAAATGTTGTAGGGTGATCTCCCCTGCACTCTCACGGAGAGATAGACTCGCCCAATAGCTATATTTACCGCTTACAAGCGACCTCTGGGAGAAGGCTCAGCGGCATTAGTTACCACCTCCTGCACTCGTGTATGAGTGTTCTATCGACTATATTCACTGACTTCGTGTCCTTAAATTGATGCTTACCACTCGGCACCACAACAATTATGAACAGAGGCAATCACATATGCTTTTTGAAGCAAATATTATAATTGGTCCTGGAAATATGAAGTAGAAAAACGTTGTTCAAAATGTAAAAAAAAAAATGGTTTTAGTGTCCACAATGGACAAGGTTACTTTAATTAAATATATCCTAATTCGTTGAGCAACTGCTTATTTACCCCCATGGTAGCAATTTTTTACTAAAAAAAAAAATTTCTAGATAAGAAATTCTAATTAGAATGCATCGTGTTTTTCTTGATTTTTATACTTTATTTAAATCTAATCCATTACTTCTCATAGTCGGGGTATTGACAATCCAATGTTAAATAAGCTTATAGATTTTAAGGGTCTATCAAATTTTCCCATTTTATGTTTAGTTTCTCTGAGAGTTATAAGCACACAGAATATGTGTCTATTTCTACCAGTTGATAATCCTATGTATTCAGCTTTAGCAATGACTGGTTGTCAGATTCTAGATAGACGCGGTTGCAAGACATTTCTTTTCGATAAATGAATTCTTCTAGTACTTTGAGAAAATCAGTTCAACGGAAATTACACCTGAGTAGAGTATTATTAAGAGGCAATATAGAAGTAACCTTTGCAAATGATGGTATTAATCCAAAGCTATTATTGAAGGAAGAAAAGACTAAATTACTGACTACTGGTTTCAATAATTGTAAAAAGGGATATGGCTTGAAGAGTCAAAAACACTCTCCACTTACGACGTTTAACTTAATCAGAACGACAGAAAAAAAATAGTTCCAACCTTGAATGTGACTATGATGATTTCTGTCAATACTTTAACAATATTACGGCTCAGTATTCAGAAGAAAATCGACAATAAGACAACAGTTTGGAATATAAACAAAAAGTGGAAGTTGGAAAATCTGCAAATATCTGCCTAAAACAAACGTAAAGCTGAATATGAACATTAAAAGATGTTGTTAAATAGTAGAAGGTATGAATAATGCAAAAGCTTTCTTTTCCACAGAAATGATAATGTTTATAAAATGTGGCAAAATATTTTAAAAGAACTGTTCGTCCCTAACTAGATATTAAAAAAGGGGCCCTAATGGGGTATTCAGTATAAATTATAGGTGATTCCAATAGAATAATTATTTTTCTGAAAATAATAGAATAATCTGGGTACTTCCCGGAAGAAGACATAAACCATTTAGGCAATACTTGCCTATAAAATTTAATACATTTTCATTTTTTTAAATATTCATTTTTGTAAGTCTCTAAGTGTGTACAGTTTATTTGTTTGTAAAGCCACAAACTCCTTAAACACAAACATACACACACATGCATAGACACACACAGAACAATGCACATCCACACACAAGATGACCATGGAGGCAAGACTCTGACGGTCACCGAAGGCCGTGTCTTTCCTTACATACTATTATGCTCTATCATTGCGATCGAGCACTCTAACTAGGCAATCTTACTCTGCAGATAAATATAATGACTGCCACTTCTTTACAGAAGAAGGCAATCCTAATGATAAGGACAAATGAGTTCACGTATGGTGCCACATAACCCCACTCGTTTTACCTAGTTTGCTCTTGGTGGGCCTACCGTCCCAGGCTGTACTCGCCTCTCCCTTTTACCTGGGTCTGGGCGTGCGTGAGTGGCTCTGTGACTCATAAGGTTCTACCGCAGATTTTGCACGATTACCAAGGCTCGAGATCGTATTCCCGTAAATTCTCTTTTACGAAGAGCTTGCTTGATGGCAGCATGCTCAGTTTGTCTCTCCTCAAAATCCAGGCATTCTGCGTAGATAATTTTCCTCCAGGATTTCTGATCTTGAGCTGTAGTTTCCCTATGTTCAAAGCCCTCATGTTTCTTTTGATAACATCTTTGTACTATTTCTTGTGTTGGGTTCGTTTGCCACATTCCAACTCCCCATGAAATAGGCACTTTGGTATTCTAGTATCTTCCATCCTTACTAGGTGCTCCGCTTAGCCTGCCTGACTTCGGATGATTCGAACCTCAATGCAGGTAGTGCGAGTCTTCTTCATCTTTTTGTCAGACGCGAGAGATTGTTTTGAGACATTAAATATCCTACGGAGGCATGTTTGAAGAAATTTTTCCAAAAGTTTGATCTGTCGGCAATATATCATCCATGTTTCTGAGGAATATAAGAGACAGGTCATCGGCTGTCACTCGTGATTGATTATGACTGTCCTCTGTCTTGGTACCTGTGGATCCTTTTGGGAGGACACCTGCGCGTGATATCTTTTTACGTGGGGAGACTAATGCACCGGAAGTCACCACACGGTCCCTTGGCAAATGATAGCCTTGTTCCAATGGCATAGATAATCACAACGACTGGAGACCATCATCTGTTTTAGCCTTCATTGCCTTTAGTGCTGATGTGTCATTGTAGACATCATCCACCACACCGCCCTTGAGGTCATGCACTTATTCAACCCATAGCTGGAGGGAAGATTGGGCTTCACACCTTTCCCGAGGGTATTAGTCGACATGTCAACGTAGACGGAACAACTTGGATTCGAATTCGCGTAGTGCGGTTCCGAAGTGCGATTCTCTATCCACTGAGCCACCTTGACCGCCAAGAGACAGTTAATATGCAAGTATCATACACCTTCATTTTTGTTGTGAGAGTCAGGGCTCTGTCTGACCAGACGTCCTTCGATGCTTTTAAATGCATGGTTTGCCTTATTGATCCTTTTCTAGATTTCCTTATCTAGAGTTTTGTCGCTTGATATTGTGCTGCCAAGGTAAATAAAGTCATCAACAGTGCCTAAATTCAATTTACGTAAATGTCCAATTCTTCATAAAGTCCATTTAGAGATGGAGTACAAATTACATTCGTCTTCTGTGGGCTGATCATGACGCCAAAGTCAGTGCATCACCTGGAGAAATGACCCACGATGTCTTCTCCACCTTGGAGTTGGATTTTTTCTCAAAAGAACCCGACAGTTACCAAATTGAATGTTTTTCATCTCTTCTTTTCTCGACGAAGCCGAAAATATGAATGAAGGTTTAAGAAAGTAATATAGAGTTAGCGTGTTTGTAATATAATCTGCAACTAAAAAACATGCTATAAAGAAAAATACCCACCAAAAGTTAACGCTTGCTTACATCATACTTCTAAAAAGAGTTTATATTTCTAATACCACCAAGATTAGGACACAGTTTTTTTGTGTGTTTTTTTTTACAAAACATTAATTTTAGCATCGAAAAAGAAAAAAAAACAACGTAAGAAAACATAAAGAAAACTAAAGGAATAAAATTATCTATGCTGTAGATATTTGCATTAGTCGTGCTGCCACTGTTAATTTAGTTTACAATTTGGTCCACTAGTCTCACTTCATAAACCGGTATTAGATTAATCAATATTTTCCTCGTCTTCTTATCGCTGACATGACAATATTCTGTTCGATAACGTATATATAATCTATGTATTTTGGCAATGTTTCTATGTCTGTAATTTTATCCTCCACTTCTCTTTAGTGATTTGAAATTTAGATTCGGTATTTTTAGAGTTTGTTTATTTTGTTACATTCAGTAAGTCGGAAGTTATGTGGTTGTGTTTTTTTTTGTTTTTGTCTTCTTTTTTAATCATCTCGTACTTTATTTGCTATTCAGTGACATTACAAGAGAATTTCTTAACTTGATTAATTTGAATCGAAATAAGGCAATTGCATGTAGGCCAATAAAGAGACTAAAATCTTAAACCCAGATCACCTTTCCATATAAAGTAAAATGGTTCTAACCTTAGGTCGTACGTTCTATGAAGGTAGCGTGGAAATTTCGTATTTTGAATCCAATAAGTAATTCTAATAATAGTATATCATTATGGAACGAATATTTTTGAAAATTTTATGTTTTTGTTGTTGAATAAAATAGAAACAACATTTTCTGTTGCATTACCTGGGCATTTTATTTTGATTATACTACTTACAGATACACTTCATCATTAAACTATATTATAAATTGATCTTCCGTTTTCTGACAACTATAGAAAAAAGTAAAAAAAACAAACAAACAAACAACTAATATGTTTGATTCAAATCAAATACATATGAAATTATCATATTTTTAAAAAAAGTTATTTACGAGAAGTTGTTCTGACTAAATTAAAATCTCTGGAGAAGAATGATGCTTCAGTTCAAGTATTTTTCACAGTTTTATCTGAAATATATCCCACTGATATTTCTTTTAAAGTACATCCAGATTCTAATTGTTTGCTTTGACTTTTTTTTTCAAATTTCAACTAGTGTTAAATTTACAGGGGTTCTGCTAGTTATTATTATTACTGTATTGATAGAAATCAAACATTTATACTATGAAAATAATGTAAACAATATGTGATTATAGAGAGATATATAAAGAGAGAGATAGCAGCAAAGTTGAAGCATTGCTAAAAGCTCGGGCTCTGGAATCATAGTGCGCGAGTTCAAATCCTATTCAAAACCATTGCATTCACCTTTAGCTGCCCCCACAGATGGGACTCGTTTACTCGGAACAGCAGCTCATCTAGGTGAGAAGTAACTTGGAATATAAAAAGCTCGGGTAAGAGCACGTGAAAATGGCCTTGGGCTAAACTTGGGTTGGTGTTCACCAAGTAAATATTATATAGTATGTATATATATGTAGGCGGCGTAGTAACAGTTTATGCTCCTCCGGGTGGCATAAACTATTTGTTGTTCACCCTCTACCTGTGGCCTTGTTTACTTAAAATTT
>JAUZSX010321122.1:0-11647 GCA_034780655.1 Idiosepius hallami | reverse complement strand
ATATATTCGGTGTTACCCTTCACCTAGATGAACTGCTCTCCCGAGCTAACAAGCCCCATCTGCCCGAGGCTGCTAAACTGATGGAACGCTTATATATTACAATTACAAAGTCCAATTATGTATTCATTGTCCCAAGTGCACTTTCCCCAGGAAATTTTGTTACATTTCATATGTTATTAATCCTTTGAACCCAAACCTATCAAAATTACTAAGTAGTCACTCAGAGCCATTATACTAAGGGAACATATTAGGATCAAAATGTTGGTGTGTCTTCTTTTACCTTGTGTCTTTTGGGGCCAATATATCGGCCTATTAGGGTCTAAAGGATTAAGATGACTGTTATTTGGGTTTTATTGAGGTTAAGTTCAGTGCTGGTGCTAACTTCATCAGTAGATGAACAGTGTCTTAAGTGCAGTGGCTAACCAGGACATTGCATCCTAACAGCTAGTTTGTCTTCAGTACTGCTGCTGTGTTTTTGCATTCCAACTAGCAGTCAGTGCTTTTGCCAAACTTGGTTCTATATCCTAACAAGTGTATCTTTAGTGCTGTTTCTACAGGGCTCTACATTGCGATTAGCAGATGAGTGATTTTGACAGGTGGTGACTAAAAATAAAACACTTTTCTTTTGGCAATTGTTTTTTTTTCATTGACAATCTTTTAAATACTGAATAAAAAATGTCTTCTCAACCATTATTAATATTATTTTTTAATTAAAGGAACAAAGTTAAATTATTTAAAAAATTAAAAGATTTAATAAAATAGAAAATATAACAATGTAATCTATTTCTTTTTAAGAGGCTGTTTTTAAAAAAAACAAGAAATTTTTATGCAGAAGAAAAAGTAGTTTAAAGTGAAATGGTTTATATGTAAAATAACTAACTAATATAGGTTTCTTTATAACATTAAGGTGTGATAACATTTCATAGGTTTGGCTAGTAAAATTACTATTTGGCTAGTAAATGAATATACTTAGTTGTCAAAGGTCAACTAAATGTAAAATTGTCTGTAGAGCCTTGTCTAGACATTGCATCTTAAACGGCTGAGTTTTCAGTGCAGCTGCTAATCTTAACATTCTGACTAGCAATCTTTTATTAGTGCTGATACTAACATGATTGACAATGCATTCTGTTCATCTGTGTGTGATGCCTGTGCCATTACTAACCTGAGCATTGCATCCTAACCATCAGTGTATCTCCAGTTCTGTTGCTAACTTGGATTTTGCATCTTCTCACCCGTGTTTTCAGTGACACTATTTATCTGGAGATTACATCCTGACCAGTGCCTTGTGGTAAAATAACATTCAGTTTGATTAGTTCTTTTTTTCTTTGAGTTTTGTTATAGATAAAAACAATTTTATAGCTGGATTTAAATATTTAACACATTTATTGTGCAATATTTAACACATATGTTGTGAAAATTAATACCACGGTTTACATGTAAATTACTCATAAAATCAGATTTCAATAATCTTTAATATTTTATATAACTAATTAATATTCCATCTAGTTATCTTAAATACCACTGATCTAAGATTTCCCATTTAATAATTTCTTCCCTTAAAAAAAAGGATTACTAAATAATAGTATGAATCACATCCTAAATAAATGCTCATTCCATATTATATATTTTAAAAACATATACATTATTTCAATACACAATTTTACGTTTGAATATAATTATTTACCCAGTTGAGTAGAGAAGTATGATTTGAAATAAGGTCTGGTTTGTGTGTTTTATAACTGGTTGCATCACCATTTTAACCATAGGTTTCCTTAGATGCATCATTTGCAAAGGTCTTAGAATCATTGTCCTTACACCTAAAAAAGTTGCACTCCTATGTTAACAAGCCCTCTATGCTTAGATTTTTTTAGAGTCAACTCATAATTAATATTAATTAAAAAATTAATTATTTGTTGTTGTTTGCAAGTAAAAAAAGTTGTTGATAAACAGCACAGCATTAAAAGTTCCATCCTTACAATCTACGCATAAAATTTATTTCGAACATCTCAATTAGTTTTTTTAGTCATGATATTGGGCATGCTAATTGATAACGTATATATGAGAAAGGGGGTTGCATATTAAAGCAATTTGAAAAAAAATGAGTAAATGTACATTGAAAATTGCAATAAAGGGTGATCAGCCACCCCTCCTGGCTTCAAAAAGGCAAACAAGTTCTACACCACCTTTTCCGAGAATATTAATGATGAAAATAAATGTAATCGACAAATTAAAAAGAATATTTCCTTCATGTCATTGATTGCTTCTCAAGGATCAGATTTGAAAATTTAATAAAACATATAAAAATATAAGAAAATGCCAATTGAGGTTTGTATGTGAAATGGAGTCATGGTGTAATTAATTTTTCTTTTAATTTTTTAATTAAATAAAACCTAAATGTCAAAAATCTAAGAGAAACTAATTTTTTCCCTTTAAAATAAGATCCCTCCAAAAGAAAAAAAAAAAAAGTATAACATTTTGTTACAGAAAATTCTACTTTTAAATTGTCTCTTAGTTTTTAAACAAGCAAGGAATGAAATCAAATATTCTTGGACTTTTACTCTGTGAATGAAAATCCCCATTTTTCAAAGGCATTATATAGGAGATTCCAATGATTGATATTAACAATTTGCTACCTTAACAAGAATTAGTTAACATTTTAGCTGCTAATTTGCATTTAAATAAAAAAGAGCTAGGGCGGCTCATTTTGTAATTAGCTAAGAGGCCTTCATATCAATTTCACTTTGTAATCTTTGCTGCTTAAGCTAGATGAAAATTTTAATCCTATTTCAAATACATGGAGCTTTGTTGCTCGATTACTTTTGGAAATAATTTTCATCTTTATTTGAATTCTTTTAAATTGAATCCTTTTCGTTAATCCTTGGACTGTGGCCTTGAACTTTGATTCTTCAATTTGCTAAACTCTTAACAAGATCTCTTTTTGTACATCAACAGAAATGATCGTGACTCCAAGAGCAAGAAATGAAAGAAACAAAATAAAAATGTTTTAAATTCAAATATTCTTTTTGTTCTTTTTTTGTTTGTTTTAATGCAGTTGATTTGAAATTTCAAAATGATTTACAGTTCTGTAAATTTTGTGATGAATGGAACAAAATATTAGTTATGTAAATTTTGTGAGAAATGGATGAAAGTGAATTTTCTTTTTTTGTTGTTTTTTTTTTAGAAGAGACGAGAAGATACAAAAAAGTCTATTTAAAAAAAAAAAGTAGAAAAACAGTTATCGCCGTCCTCGCCCTCGTCCACGACCTCTTCCTCGACCACGCCCTCTGCCTCGTCCACGACCAGGAGCAGCTAGAGCAAAGACAAAAATATAGTATTAAGTATTTAAAAGAGGAGAAAAAACAACATTTACTAACGCTGCCAAAAGACATAAAACTTTATCATAAATTAACATATTAGAATCCTTTAATGTTTGTTAGTTTCTTTGATAATACTTGCACATTATTCTATTCCCCTAATTTACATAGTAGATACTATGAAAACCAGATTGTAAATAATAAATTTTGAATTACTAAAAGGTATGGTTTAAGTACTGCACATCAATTTAGAAGGGAAAATAATCATTAGTTGTTCACCATTTGGTGATGAGCTTTACGTTTGTATTGGATAATAATATCAATTTGCCAGAATTTAAAAAATCAGAACAATCAGAATTTAAAAGGAAAATAATGATTTAGGAGAAAATTATTAAGTTTGTATCATTTAATAAAAAAAAATAAGATAACACAACAGTGCAGCACCTAATTGAAAAATTTCAGAGCTGTAAATTATAAGCAAATATTTAAACGAGATATGGTTCTTTACTTCAATTTGTCTACTGAAAACATTTTATGTATTTTTAAAACCCTATACAAAAATGAATAGACTCACAAAGAATGCAATTTAAGTAATGAATTGAAGCTAAATGTGTTTTTTTTTAATGACACAGTAAAAAAGAAAAATTTCACACAAAACTAAACTTCTCATTAAGTAAATGTAAATCAAACTATCTCAAAAAAAATAAAATTTAAAAAATTCTAACCATTCTAAAAATGCAAAGAATTTAAATTTTGGTGAATGGTATTTTCTATTGAATTGTTTACATTTGTATAGAAAATGATAATAATAGACTAAAAAAAATTATTTGTCTCCTTAAATACAATGAAATATTTTTCCCCAGGTTTCATTTCCTATAGACTTGATGAACTTTAATTGAACAAATCATTATTAAAAAATCATTTCAAAATTCTTGAATCAATTCCTTGAAGAAACTTTGGATTTAGTTTAGAATTAGTTTGTTTTTCAAACTTAGCTTTCAAGAAGCTGAGGAAAAAGCTCTTTTTTTTTTTAATCTCTTAAAAGATTTTCTCAAGGTAAAAATAAATATTGATATCTACTTTCTGTTCACTCTTTGCAAAATTCTAAAGTGACATTTGAATTTGTTGAATCAGTGTCAATGAAATGGATATTTTTTCAATTTGAAAATTAAAAAAGTTGTCCATTGAATATTCTACATAAGGACAATTTCAATTTGACAGCTGAAAAATATTTCTTTTTAATTAAAACCAAATATGGCTAAGTAACCAAGACTAGGGTGTTTACAATTTGATAAATAATTTAAAATTGAAATCTAATCTCTCATTCTGTGATACAGAAAAATAAAATAAACTCACCCATTTCTTTTTTCTTAGCTTTTGCTTTTGGTGTATCATCAATTAAAAGCGTATCCAAAGGAAGACTGTCAGGTAGAATAAAGTAACGAATGTTGTTGCCACGTATACTTAAAGTCTCCAACTGTACTGGGTCCTTATTCTTTAAGGTCATTTTCACCGCTTTTAAATGTGTGTTCATACTTACATCCACACCTAGAAAAAAAAAGAAAAAAGTCTTTTGATGCATGAATATAAAAAGTAAAGAAACCATCAAACCAAACAAATACGTTTTATTATTTTAATCTTTGTTGCATAAGATTTGTATTTTATTAATATGCTGGAAATATTCTTCAAGCAAGTGCTTAAGAATATGTTTTTTTTACTAGTGAATATTCTTTTTAAAAAGAACATGTTTTTAGTTCCCGGGAATATTCTTTTCTTTTTTAAAGAATATGCTTTTTGTTAAAAGAATATTCTTTTCTTTCTTTAAAAAGAATATGCTTGTCACAGTATGAATTAAAACTATCACGCTTTCAGTTTCATTTCATATTTTTAAGTCCTTTTAAAAAACTTTCTTTAATTTATTTTTAAAGATGAATAACTTCAAAACGTGCCATTTTTGTCAGCAACATAAATGGATCGTTTTTTTTAGAAAATAAACAAGCTCTTACCAGTGATTGTACCATGAACCAAAGTTCCATTCTTTAATTCAATTGTTACAGTTTCATGACTGAGTTTCATCAAAAATCTGAATCAGAAAGTAAAAAATGTTTTTCATTAAAAAAAAAAAATTAATGAATAAAATAAATCATCACACAATAGATTTTAATCAAAATGGGTCAGTTCTAACTTTAAAACTTATTTATTTTTAAATTCTGGCAAAAACCAATTAATTCTTCAATTTGGATGAAATTTTAAAACTTGCATAAAAATGAACAAAATAAAAAGAAAAAAAAATTATTCAAATAAAGAATATATTTCTTTAAAAAACTTTTGTCTCCTATATAAGTCCATAAATGATTTCGATTACACAAGTTCCAAATTAAGGATTTGTAATTTTGAAAAATAAAAGTGGTAGTGTTTTTTAGTTTGTGATCTCCTTTATTCTTAAATTGCTATATCAACAAATACATTCTAAATTTTTGTTCAATGATTTAGTTTCATAACCGAACAGAACTTTATTAAAAATATTCCTTTTCCGCAATATCACAAATTTTTAAATTGAAGAAAAAGAAATTCATGCAGTTGCCTCCCTTGACCCCAAGAAGCTTTGTGTAATGTTTTAAACAGAATGATCTTATTTGCAAAAATATTCAAAATTATTACATAAAAGTATTACAATTGGTTTAAAGTACATCAGTGAAAATATAATAATAAATAAGTTATCCATTAATTAAAAAAGCACTTTACTTTTAATCTCTAGATCCAATTTGACGGAATATAATTTAATTTGCTTATAAAAACGTTAGAGAAGCCTTTTCTTTTCATTATTTTATTAATTTTATTTTAATTTAAAAACAAATATTTTTTCGAATGATTTGATTGTTTTAGAGAATAAAAAATGTGGGTTGTATGGATTAATTTAATAATTCTAACTAATAAATAAACGTTTTTAATTGGTGATGAGAAATGAAGTGGAAGAGTGTGGTAGGTGGGTGGGTGGTGGTGGTATTTAAGTTTAAAAAAAACAGTAGCGTCTATGATCTTTCGTTTGGCAATATCCGTGCCGTGCCGTGCGTGAGCTAGATAAATATGACTGTTTTAGTATGTGAGACTATTTTAGGTCTTATTTTTGGCCGTACCTAAAAAATTTGTGTGGGTGGTGTGGTGTGGCACGGGCAACAACGGGTTGCTTGTTAACAATCTGAAGTGAAAGTGTTCGCTGGCAGGCCAGCTGCTTGAGGGAACAGTAGTCGGTATCAACAAACTACTTTGCTAGTTTTTGTTCAAGAAACTTGGAATTTGATATTGAGTAATCAGACAGGTGGAACAAATTGAATTTGGTTTCAAGTCAGAAAAATAGCTTCTAAAGGGTCAAACTAGAAAAATTGGGTTATTAAGGTGTGTCTCAACGTAAACGCAAAATAATTTTCGGCTATCAGAAAATCAAGCAGTTAAAAAAAATAAAAAAGATCTTGGATTGGAATTTAAAATATACGAGATTTAAAGGAACACAAAGGAGCAGTAGCATCAAAGAAAGCTACTGGCAACCGCTGAAAGGCGCCGCAAAAGGCCGAGAGAGTATTATTGGCAATATTTCCCAGTTATATAATAAAAACAAGAAATATAGTTTATTATTTTTTTCACTAATTTACAGAAGCTAACCGTTTTACTAGTTAGGGTTAAAAATACTACATTCTTAATTTTCATCAATCAACACGATAAAATAGTTAACTATTGGCAACTTCATACATAAGACCGGACCGGATGATGACCTCTACACAAAACAGTACATACGATCACAAAAATAATTTGTTGTGCCCACAAAGACTTCTAAGCAACATTTAGTGTATATTTCAATTAAAAGGGAACCTTTATGTCGCTCAAGGACGCAACTTCTTCCCCTATTGTTATACTACTTTATTAACATCCTAAAAAAACATTTTACACACACCGGCGGCGATCGCATTATTATTATTACACACAAAAAAATCACGTGGGAAAGCTATATTTTTCCTTAGAAAAAAAAAAGCAAAATAAATTCTTAAAAAATCATTTACTTATATCTTTTTAAATTGCAATTTTGCATTGATAATTCAAGAAATTAATATCAAAGTTTTGAAATACATTTTTAAAACAAAAAGTATATAGCAACGGTAAAAAAATCCCTTTCTTTATGGGCACATTTTCTTTTTAATAATTCGTTAACTCTGGGCTTTAAATAAACAATATACTGAAATGTTAATGACTACATCGAAAACAGAATTATTTAATAGATTAAGAAAACAAAAAGTTGAATAAAAACTAGTAAAACATTTTACTTCTTAAAATATTTTTTTAAAATATTTACAATTTTCCGGTAAACCGGAAGTCACCATTTGAGCATGATTTTACGATTAATCTGATTTTAAAACACTATAAAAACAATTAAAAATTAAATAAAAAATCGTTCTTTTTAAAAATGAAATCATTCCACAAAATTCTCACCTTACTAGCTTCATGATTAAAATCGATTGTCGGCAGACAAATTTTTAAAAATACATTAATGTCCGCTCTTTCAATGTTTTACAACGGCCGGTGTTGCATTAAAGAGTTACCACTAATGGGAGATAACCTATTGAATAAAATTTTAATTTATATTAATTTTTTTTAAATTAATTGCTAAATTAAAAAAAAAACTTTTTCAACAATTTGTATTAAATATATTGCTAAGAACACAAATGTTTTGTGAAAAGATGACTATATATTTTAAAAATTTTTGAATGCGGAAGATTTGTTATTTATTTTTTTATTTAAGCAATAAAATTATTTATTTTTCAATGTTTCGTTTAAAATTCAAGAAAAAGCAAACAAAATTCATTTATTATTGCTTCGTTGATGATGCTCTGCTGTGCTTTAATTTTTTTTTAGGTTTGAGTAGAGAGAAATCGACAGTAGTAGTACAAAGATTTGATTTTTAAATTTAAATGTAGGAGTGATATGGGTGGTTTAGTTTATTCCCATAATCCATCACTGGTTGTTGTTGGTTACTTTTCTTTATAGTTAATTCTTAAAAGTAAAAAAAAGAAAGATTTTGTAATTTTTCTCTTCTTTTTCTATTTACAATATTTCTTGTGCCAAGAAACTAAGACCATTCCATACTCAAACCCCAGAAAATAAAAGGCAAAAATCTATAAGATTTGATTTTTCTAAGGTCAAAAAAAAAAGAATAGAAAACAGTTAAGTGCAAGTAGAGTGTAATCTGGATATAAGAGACCTGGATATAGGAAAAACCTGAATATAATATAAGAGAGATTTTCTCTGGTCCCAAATTAGAGCAGCCTGTGTTATTGTATACTTACTTTAACAAAAACCGGTTATTAGAGAAATCCAAATATAAGATACTTTTTCTCCGGTTCCTACAACTCTCTAATATCGGGGTTAATACTACTTAATTGTTTTTTCTTATCAGTATCAAAAATAAATTTTGAGTTTTCTCTTTTTGAAAAAATCTATTAACTTGCAGTCATTAATAACAATAGCAGAAATCACTTAAATAACACTAGCAGAAATCAGTAAGTTCTTGCCACAAGCTCAACAGTAGAGGCTCCTCTGAGGGTGTCCCCCTCAGAGGAGCCTCTACTGTTGAGCTTGTAGCAATTGTTTCGGTCCTTATACTCTAAGGGGTTAGGCCACATCCAGATCATCACTCCTGGATTTCTCTCTGCTGCCTTGTGTTTTTTGTTTGTTTTTTGTTTCTGGCAGAGGTTGAACTCATGCGCTTGAGATGTTTCAGTGTCATAGGTAGACAGTGGCAGACTGGCCACTTAAGTATTTGGGCAATGCAACAGACGCCCACCAAAAATAGAATATATATTCAAATTATAGATATGTTTCATGATAATAAGGGATATGAATGGGGTTTGGGATTAGGTTGGAATGGATTAAAACTAATAAAATTATTCCTTTTAGATTAAATGGATTCGGATTTAGAATAGATCACCTTTTGAATTCGGTTTTTGAACAGATTAGGTTTGAGAACTGGGGTACCACTGTAGTTTGACAGACAGACAGACATGAACAGATGTGCATACATACATACATAATGATAGAAGCATCTTGACAGATGAATTGCTGTCTCAAGGCACGTCTCCTGCATCATATATAAATACATGTATACATGCATACATACATACATGACTGTGAAGAAATGAGAAAAAAGAATATGAAAAAATTTTTTTATAGTGGTTTAAACATTTTATTGAGAATTTGGAACATGAGTTTGTTAATCATTTGTAAAATTATTGATAGCACAAACAATCTTGTTTTTTTATGATTATTTTGTTTGTATTTTTCAGAATCCTTGAGATGAGGTATGATAAATTTAACAAGCGTTATTCAGATAGTATAAGGATAAGGACAATAGTCTGAATAAAGCTTGTAATATTTTAGTTTAATGTCTGTATTTGAAGCACCCAAGCCACAAGACTTACACAGTGTTTGTGATTGTTTGATACTTTCCCTTATCCTAGCAACCCCAAAAATACACCCACCCTCTATGCTCATATTTTTGGTGGCAGTTCAATAAAGCCCTATGCCATATTTAATTTACTTTATGTTTACTGTTAATCCCTACGAATATTTTAGTCATTATCCTTTGGCTTGTAATAAATTAAAATACATTTTGTTTATTGCATTTTGATATACCACCAAATTTATTTTTTATTTAGCGAATTAAAAAAAACAATTTCAGTTTTCATGATTTCTAATATTACAATATTTATGATATCACCTATTTCTGCTTAACAGTTTCAATGTCGAAGAATTAATTTATATACATGTGAGCTGGGCACTCTATAATGGCTATTGCAGAAAGACCACTTCAATTAAGAGGGCAATGATAAGCCCTTCCTTCAATTTTTTTACAGTTGTGCCACATGTAGAGGCTGTGAAGCTGGTAATCTGTGCATATGGGCTTAACTATGTTCGTTAGTCAGCATTATGAGACACTGTGACGAATCAACTAATAGGCCAGTTGTTATAATGTTGGACTGACACTAATATGGTATGGTTTTGATCCAGATTAGGGATAGACTTGTTTGTGTAGTTTTCCTGACTAGCCGTAATCAGTGAAACTAGCCTGAAGACAGATTACAAATATATGTCCATGCTTATATCTATATACACTTGGTCAAGCACCAAACCAAATTGCGCACAAGGCCAGATTTATGAACTCATAAATTTCCTGGAATTTTTGGAATGAGTATTTTCCTTACACATAGATGAGTTACTCTCCTAGGTTGATGAGCCTCATCTGCCTGAAACAAATGAAAGTGAACATAATATTTTTTTTACTGGGACTAGAAATTATAGGATAGTATTCCAGAGTTCAAGTTTTTGTCACTGTTCTCCTTTTGCTGTATTTATGTGGTAACAATCTATAGATATCACAATTTACCAACAGCTAATCTGTCAGAATATTTATACTTTATCAATACCAGACATGTGATACAAAGTTTTGATGAACCATAGTTTTAGCAAGAACACATGGCATAAATGACCCATAGTGGTTGATGTGACATTAAAACCCAACAAAATTAAACCATAAAAAGACATTCTCCTTCTTCTCAACCTAGACTTGTATTTATAGAGACGGAAGAGTTCATTATCATAAAGGTAGGAAAGTCCACCACAACATAATCACTAAACAAGACTCATTTCCCAAAGCCTTTAAAAATGAATGGTTACACTGCTGATTCTTATTTGTAAAAATTCATATTTGTTGAAGGATTGCTAAACTTTTTTTTTGGACCCATGCAATACCTTCAAGTGGAATGATTATTTTTCAGTCAGATTATTTGGATCTTTGGATTATTATAATACTTATTATAATGATTATTATTGTTGAAGTATTGCTTGCCATTTTTCCTGGTAAGAATGGGGCAAGTTAAATCCAATCAGAGTCCGAAGTAAAGCAGAGTAAATAAATAAATCCAATATGAAATTGTTTGACGATATCAAAGTCTGACAATGTAGGTAATTATATCCAAGGGGTTAGAGTATTCAACTGTAAGTAACAAATCCAAGAAGAGGTCAATGCTAAGTCATTCAACAAGCAAATCTCTCTTAGCAATAGCAAGTGTCAGTAGCAGTAGCAAGATAGAATCAACTAAACCTGGTGTTTTATAGATAATATTTACCAGTTACATTCTCTGATTGGTGCAAACCTTGCCACCTCTCTATAAAAATAAATGGACGAATCCGTACGATCATACACTAGAGAGAGGGCAGCGACGGTGGAGCATTGGTAGAAGCTCGGGCTGTGAGATCGTGTTACGCGAGTTCAAATCCCAGTCAAA
>JAUZSX010321101.1:0-11647 GCA_034780655.1 Idiosepius hallami | reverse complement strand
CTGCATATGAATACCCATGGGTGCCATATTTAGTGATAGTTAGTTCAAACTGCATATGAACACCCACAGGTGCCATATTTAGTTATAGTTAGTTCAAACTGCATATGAACACCCATGTGTGTAAAAATACACTAATACCGAAAAATCTAATCAAAACGATACTCACTTTATAAGTGAAGCAATTAACTGATCATCATTGCCAAAATCCTTAAACCAGCTTATAACAAAATCTTTAATAACCAAATCCATTATTTCTTGAATGGATAAATCCAAATTTCGTGTTGTCACAACCTTCTTTTGCACTTCCGGACAAGCAGCTTTCTTATTCTGAAAAAAAAAAACAACAAAAATAGTCTTTTTTTTTTTTATTAAACTAGATTTGCAATTCAAGTTTGACTTGAAAGTTCCTGGGTTCGTAAAGTAATATCTTAATAAAGCCAGTCTCACATCAGCTAAAACACTGTGAATGTAACAATAAATATGAGAAGAAAAGTTTTATTAATTACCAAAAATTATTTAAAACATTCAGGTAAACATTAATCTTATATATTTTCACTTTATTCATGTTATGGAGAAAAGTTAAATAGTCCTTTAAATTATCATTTGAAGAGTCACTGTAAATAACACAAAATATAATTTTCACTGCAAGTATCTAGAACAAAAAGCATTAAACCTAAAATATATTCCGAAAGAACCAATAATCAGCAGTTTTTCACTTCAGGCCAGTTATCTCTCAAATATGGTCGATAAATCTATCAGGAACATTACACTGTCACTTTTGTTCATTTTGTTTTGGCATGTGAGAAATTTGACTTAATTAAATAAAGTAAAAAACTAACAGACATAATTAATATAAAAATTTTGAAATAAATTCATTTAACTAATTATTATGAAAATTTTTTTTAGAAAGAGTCTTGATTAAATAAAGTTTAAAATGTAATTTTTTTTTGAAAGAGTATTATTGTTGTATTATTTGACTTGATTAAATAAAGTTTAAAATTGTTTTAAATTATATTTTTTGTTAAGAAGAGTATTGTTGATTTAACAAAAACAAAACCAAACAAAAAAAAATATTTATTCAATATAAGAATAAAAAATATTTTTTTAGCAAGCGTAACTTTATCATTCGTAATGAAAAAGTAAAAGTTATTTGACACATGTCCCCTATATATATACGTATGTATTAGTTAAGCTGTCTACGCTTAACTAATTTACACGCTCTATCACTGAAATTAAGCACTCTAACTATAAATTCAAGCAATCTTATATATATATATATATATATATATATATAATAATCTAAGTAATAAGATTGCTTAAATTTATGATAGAAAAATAGGAAAGTGATACTAATAATTTGGCACAAAGCCATTTTTATGTGCTCTAACCCGGGCTTTTTACATTCAGTGTTACCCTTCACTTAGATGAGATGCTCTCCCAAGTTAACGAGCTCCATCTGCCATAGAGAGAGAGAGAGAGAGAGAGAGACAGACCTGAAGTGAAAAACTGCCCAATAATCTACATTTGGGTTTTCAGTTTATACATACCATCATTTTCTGTACAAGCATGCTGATCAAACTTTGTTTTTGAGTTGGTAAAGCAGCATGGTACGACTGACCTCTCATCAGAAACCATTTGAGCCCCACAAACATACCAAGAATACAGACAGAAATGTACAGAATACCAAAGGCAACAGTCTCAAAAATTCCCCGGTACCAGAAAATGGCTAATGCCATACCTCCAACACCAAATACTACATTCCAGACCATTTCCATTTCTCTCTGAATAAATAAACCTGTAATAAATGGATAAAAAAAATGAAGCAATCATAGAGGGAGGGCTAGTCCAAGTATTTCATAGTTACGTTTTCTATGGCATAAGTTTAGTCATTTAATGTCATGAATAATCATTTTATACATATGGTAACTGAAACTCACAAGAATAATAATTTTGTTCAATGATGACGGGCACGCTAAGTGGACCAAGAAGACAGTCCACGTTCTACGCACCCCACCATCAAATCTAATTCTCTTAAATTTTAATATTTGAATAATTAGTAATTATCGCACGCAACCAACAGTAACAGCTGCTTTGTTTTGTGTTAAATATTGGATATAAAATCATTTAAGCCTAAACGTGAGCTTGTTATTTTCGATTTGTTAACTAAACAATTATTTCAAAAGCAAACTGTAATGATTTTACCTTAATAATTATTTAAATGTTTTTTACTTTCTTTCGTGTTTTGTTTTAAAAATAGCAACTACAAAAAACGGTGAAGAAGCAAGAATTAACTTGTATGTTTTAGTAGTACATAAAATAATTACTGGAAAAATTACTAAAACAAGTTTAGTAAAATAAATTTGCAATTTACATAAAACTGGTAAATCATTTTAAAAGAAATAAGTTCAATGAATTAGCATTACCTTATTTAAAACAATTTTCGCACAAAGCTCAAAAACAAAACATCATCAGTAGTCAAATCAATTCTATTCATGGTTGGTTGAAAATCAAATAAACAAATGAATTGTTTATTGGAGTTATCTTTTCTTAGTAGAAATCTCCAAATTAAAACAGTTAATGTGACCCTCGTCGTCAGCGACCACTTATTATTAAAGACCGTTTTTCAATCTACAGAGGTTGCACACGACTACGACCGAAGGGAATCACTTATTTTGTACCTCACTGATTGCATTCTTTCGATCGTTAAGAAATTTAGATTAAAATACAGTACAGATAATTTCGTTACTAGATTGTTTTATTGGGACGAGGGAGGGAGAACAAACACTCAACTAAAATGAATTATTAATTTAATTTAAAATTGACCCTACTAATTATGAATTACAGATTCTAAAGTGAACAGAAAGGGAACCTATCGTTTACGTTCAAACTCGAAAAGTAACACAAAACACCAGACTACTACTCTAGTCAGTCTCCTCCTGTCCTGCAGTTTCAACAGCTTATGGTGTATTATTATTGGTGGTGAGTTAACCGAAATGCATTTAATTATTGACCCACCTTTCAGTAAGTGTTTTTACTTTTTCTTTCTTTGACTATGTCGTTGTTTCCATTCATCATTTTTGTTCGCTTACTTTCTCCTCTTTGCGTAAACAATAAAATTCTCTAAGAAGCCAAAATTCACTATTGCTGCTTCCAGTGCTTCTGCTTCACACATTGTACAGTGGTAACTGCATTTTTATTTATTACTTAATTTCCAGTAACTTTTACCAGAGCAACACAAGCAGCACAGCTCAGCAAGCACTCAGAGCACAAATAAAAGCACCTAGAGTGAAAAATTGATTTTTCTTGCTTAAAAATTCTAGACTTAATTCAATATACTGAGGAGGAGATATTGCAAGAATTACAGAAGAGAGGAGTGGGAGATCGAGATATTTAATCGAGATAGTTTATTCGCTCTGAGTTAATGATTTTATTTTACAAACAATGCGTACTGTCACACCACACACACCACAAAGTGGTGGTTGGTGTGACTGGTGGTGACTGGTGGCGTGACACTATTGTTTGTAAAATAAAATCATTAAACACAGAGCGAATAAAATTAGAATTATATGAATTTTTTAAATTGCCATATTGTGTAAAAAAATGTTTAATGAATTTACGCAAATAAACGAAAACATCAACTTTAAAATAAAACGTCCAATTTCACTTTTGCACGACAGTCAACAAAAAAAATATGTATAAAGTTGATTAATAAAATCCATTATAAATCAAAGTATGTCTCCATGTTCTTTTTTTATCATAATGTTTTGTTACATTTCAATTTTTAACTTGGGTTGGTTCAAGCCCCTCCCCTAGTTGTAAAAAGCTTTAAGAAGGAATAAAGTTTAAACAAGATTACAACTAAAAAAATAACATTAAATGAATATCGAAAACAGTTGTGTGAGGGGAAATGGCTGGAACATATAACGTTGGGAACAATTTGCCTCTGCATTTTCTTCCTTTCTTTTTTATTACTTTGCTATTTCTTGATCAGGTATATTATAAATAGCCAAACACGAGTTGTCCCTCTTGCACACTACACTTTTAACCCAGGCCCTACAGATTCAAATGTTTTGAAATTATTCAAATTTAAATATATGAGCCTCTACAAGTTTATTTTGAAGATGAACATAAAAATCAATAAAAAAAAAATTAATGCAGCCTTTATACTATCAGGTTGCTACAAAAGTAATGACCAAATTAAAGATCTTGGATCTCTGAAGACAACTTGTAGAAAACGTATTTTCCTGCAAATGAAACCTTTCCAATGCGTTTTTATTAGGGTACACTAATCTCAGTTGTAATTGTAGTTAGTGTTCAATATCAGTGATAGAGCGTGTATATTACTTAAGCGTAGACACGGAGTCAACAGCCTTCGGCGACTGTGTTTCTCACCTGCATGCGGGGCACGCAAACTCTGGAGAATTATTTAAGGATGAGCACTATTGCCAAACAAATTATTTTGCATTAAGTAGTGTTTTTTTTTTGTTTTTTGTTTTTTTTTTAAATATTAACTCTTGTAAGCGTAAAAATAAATATGAAAGCTGGTCTTCGCCAATTTGTAAATAAAGGAATAAGAAATATTTGCCATTTTATTACTATTATTATTTGAATATCTTTATTGCGGTCGACGTAGTAGTAATAAAGACAGACAGAAGTAAACCTTTTCAGAGGGCTTTACCTGACAATACGCAGGTAATAATAAAGTAAGAAATAATAGATGTACTTAAGTAAGCAGTAAGAAAATACAGCAGTACGGATAGCAGTACGTTAATACAAGTAGTATTAATCAAGGAATTTATAAGAAAAACTGGACGAGTCCAAAGTCATGCTTTGCAACAAATATTCATAATAATCTCTCCCACTAGAGAAAGACTGCTAGGTACAGTTTTTTTTCTTTTCTTTTAATTTCAATTTTTATTTTCTATTCATAAGTCCAGGCGACGAACTGGTCTACGTATCGTACTAGACCGACGCGGAAGCAGTTCATTGTCCGGAGGATTGATAGGTCTCGGGGAATTCTCCGACTGATCCTCAATATTTTCTGTGGTTTCAGTACTAGGTATAGTGTCAGCTGGAATTAAATGGGCCGGGTCAGTATTCGCCATCTCGGGTTAAGTATTCTCAGTCGGATCCTGAGGCCTATTTGGACGTGGGTAGCGAGCCAAGTGTCTTAGTGCCACAGAATCCTCTCGGCCATCGATATGGCGTATTCTCGCATGGGTAGGGTTGGCCTCGAGGAGTTCAACCACCTAGGGTCATATTTGCTTTTGTTGCCAAACCGTTTCAATAGTACTTCCCCCGATTCGCAGAGCCAAACAGGCAAGGCAGCCTGGCAGTACCAGTGGAAGAGCGCCTCTCGAACTTGAATAACCGTTCATGAGGGGTCACATTCGTACTAGTGCACAGCACAGTAGCGAACGGATGGAATTTAACACATCAGGCAGAACGTCCTGCCAAGCACTGATAGATAGCTGTTTAGATTCCAGGGCCAATAATATTGAGTGCCAAAACGCCATTATAACGCTCGCCACTGGCTGTTGCCCCGAGGATTGTATGCAGTCAGTAGTGTTGCTGCTGCACCCAACACCAAGTCGCATTAAGAAATTTCTAAATTCGTCCGACACGAACGATTGTTCCTCTATCAGAGTGGATGAAGGGGGGAGTCCAAAAATAGAGAAAATATCCGTCAGACACTTGATCGCGCTTTGTGAAGAACAATCGCGGCAAGGGAATGCAAAGGGGAATCGACTGTTCTCATCAATAACAGTAAGTAGGTAACGGACGGGCCAGACGGCACCTTTTCGGTAGAGTCGTTGAAAAGGAGCAGTAGCGCGGATTAGAGTATTATTAGCAGGACTGGAGAATTGAGGTTTTATCTAGGCACAAGTTGTACACTCGGATGTTACGCGCCCGACTTCTTCAATTGAGTATGGTATGTTTTGCGATTGTATAAAGTGCCAAAAACGCTGTACTCCGGGATGTATTAAGGAGCTGTGCATGTATGTCCCTTAGCTGCTCCAGGGAGTGAGTAAGCAGCAGCAGCACCACACACTCTTGACAAAGCATCGGCGACAATGTTTTCACTCTCGGGACGGTGTTTTATATCATACGAGAACGGGAGAAGCTCCATTTTCCACCGAATAATTTTATCATTTTTAATTTTTCCTCGGTTAGCTGGTTTATACATGAAAGACACAGCTTGCTGGTCGGTTACGATAGTAAAGTGCTTCCCAGGGAGGAGGTCCTTCCATTTTCGGACGCATTCCACTATCGCATACGCTTCTTTTTCAACTATGTGTAGCCGAATTTCAGCTGGGTTTAGTGAGCAAGAAAAGAATGCTACAGGCCTATCAGCCCGTAAATTTAGTAAAGAAAAGCATTAGAAGTGAATTTAGTATTAAAAGGCATTAGAAAAGAATTTAGCAGAAAAAAGCATTAGAAATGAATTTAGTATTAAAAATTATTTAAAATGAATTTGGTGTTAAAAAGCATTAGAAATGAATTCAGTAAAGAAAAGAAATGAATTTAGTATTAATAAAGCATTAGAAATGAATTTAGTATTACAATGCATAAGAATTTAGTATAAAAAAGCATCAGTAGCTTTCTCTAAGGCATCGGTTTCAATATTAAACGGTACTTTGTTGTCGATAACTTTTACAGATGATTCGGCAACGTCTTTCTTAAGTTTCTCGAAGGAATTTACTCCTATGGGGGGCATGGGAATATTTTTTTTTTTGACCAAGGGACAAATATTCTGTGAAAACTAGGGTATCCACTTCGCATAGTAGGAAAACATTCCAAGCCACCTCTTCAAGGAATTCAGATCAGAAGGAGGGGGCATTTGTAACAGGGGGCTTAAACTTTCGGGGTCACGTTGTATGGTCCCTTCACTGATTTTGTACCCAAGCAGGTTGATGGAACGCTGCGAAGATTTGGATTATTGGTTATGTTTTGAAGCAGCAGCACTTAAAAATCTCTCCAAGTTCGTGTTCCTCTTGTGTCTTATCGCAGACAGTAATATCGTCAATGTAAGCAAACGTTCCCGATAGTTTATTTTCTGAGATGAAAGAATTTACGAACCGCTGAAAAGCAGAAACTCTATTGGTGACTCCCATGGGTATCTGCTTGAATTGGTACAAACAGTTCCCAGCTTGAAAAGCCGTGCAGGGCCGGTCTTCTGGACAAATCTCGATTTGGTAATAGGCTTTGGATAGGTCTATGGTACTGAAAACCTTGTATTGGGTGACTTGATTTACAAAGTCTTCGATCCGAGGCACAGGGTATGCATCCAACTTGGTGAATCGGTTGATTGTTTGGGAGAAATCAACTACCAGTCTTCTTTTTCTATTGGGCGACGACGTCACAACAATTTGGGCGCGCCACGGTGAGTAGCTCGTTTCGATGACATCGTCCTCAAGTAGCTGGATGATTTCTTTCTCAATGAACCGGGGATCCTCCGCACGATAATTTCGAGACTTGGTAGCGATGGGTTTGCAGTCAGGAGTCAAGTTCCAGAACAATTTTACGGGGGTACAATTAATCTTCGTCAAGGCGCAGATTTTTAAGGCGTCCCCCAAAAGAAATAGTAATGCCCTGATGTAGTTTCAAAAACGGCACTCCCAATATTATATCCATACAGGAGCCAGGAAGCACAGTAAGATCAATTTCTTTATAATTGCAACCTTTGAAGGAAATGTTTTCGGTGCAGTATTTCGACTATTTAAGGGAGACGGCTGACGATGCCATGGAGATTACGGAATCCCGTTTTTGAATGGGCAGTCCCATTGCTTTAACAGTACGGGCACTGATAAAATTATCTGAACTGCCGGTATCTATGAGGGCCGTTAGCCTTTTTCCTTTTAGCTTTACAGTTTCGGTGATAGGAGGGCAACTATTACTACCTTTCGCACGGGCCCCTATAATGGCGGAAGTAGAGCGAGTAGTCAGTAGAGCAGAACGGCAAACTTTAGAGAAGTGCCCGAGTTTACCGCAGCTTCGGCATACTTTATCACGAGCAGGGCAGAGGCGGCGGTCATCCTTGAGATGACGTCTCCCCCCACAGTTGTAGCACTTGCCACGAACAGAAAGCGCGGCAGAGAACTCCCTGGAATCACTCTCCATTCCAGCAATTTTTGAAGTGCCAGTGGCCCCTTCAGCAGAATAGGCACTTTTTGTTTCAGTGGTAGTAGTAACTGCAGCTGCTCCGACCTGGGAGGCATAAGATTCTGCGCGGAGGTGCGCTTGTTCTAAAGCCCTAGCGCATTGCGTAGCTTCAGTGAGAGTTAGCGTATCAGTTTCGAGAAGTCTGGCACGTATCAATGGGGAATGGAGACCGCGAATGAACGAATCACGAACAGATTCATCCCTGTAGGTGGAGGCAGACACGTCCCTGAAGCAACAGTCAGATGCCAGTCGATTTAGTGCTTGCAGGTATTGGTCAACCGACTCGCAGTCCAGTTGCGAACGTGTCGAAAGTAGGTGCCTCGCATGAATGACACTAGGGGATTTGTCGTACACACCCTTAAGGAGCTCGACGGCATGTTCGAAGTCAGAACAACCCTCAATAATATCAGCTACAGTAGGGCAGATATTTAAATAGAGAACTTCAAGTCTATCAGGGTTTAATGGAGCAATGGTTGATAAATAATAATTAAAATTACGGTACCATAATTTCCAAAGTTTGCTGGCCTGAGGGTCCGCCGAGGAAACATTAAATTTTTCCAAGTGAATTATTTTCTCCGTGAGGAAATTAAAGTTCATTTTGTCAGATGAATTGTTGCATTTTCAATTTCCATTGACACTGTGTTGCATTCGATGTAGTAGTAATAAGGACAGACAGAAGTAAACCTTTTCAGAAGGCTTTATCTGGCAAAACGCAGGCACTAATAAAGTAAGGAATGATACGTAAGTAAGCAGTAAGAAAACACAGCAGTATAATACAGATAGCAGTAAGTAAGAATAATACAAGTAGAATTAATCAAGGAATTTATAAGAAAAACTGGACGAGTCCAAAGTCATGCTTTGCAACCAACAAATATTCATAACACACTGATAAAGAGCCTTCTAAAAAAAGAAAGATACCGACGAAACAGATAAACATAGAAATATTGCATTTCAATTTTCTCTAGGACCCTGATTTATCAAAATAACGAATAATCTCTTTGAGCAGTTTCAGTTATATAAGTGCCAAAATATTGGTGTGTCTTTTTTGTCTCATGTCGTGACGACCGACTTATTAGCCCTTTGTGGTGGGGTCCAAAGGATTGAAGAAAAAACGATTGTTTTTGAAATGCAAAAACACGTTATAATACCAATTGATTTGGGTTCTTGTTACGGTTGTAACAAATAGAATGAAATATGTGGAATAAAAGAAGAATGACAAAAATTGACTTTTTATAAATCCTTTATTTTCCACAAGTAATTTGTCGACAATCGTTTTTTATGATGAAGAGAGTATGATGACACTTTATTGTTGGATGGTATCTCTCTGCTGCTGCTGCTAGCCATTGTGTTCTACTGTCGAAGAGAATGATAGAAAAAGATGGGGAGGGAGGAGAAAAGGGAAAGGCAGTGTATTAAAGTGTTAAATTGGTGGTATTAAATTTTTTATTTTTTATTTTTAAATTATGTATATCTGTTTTCTGTGTGCCTCTATTCTATTACAGGTTTCAGTTGGTCTTAAAGTTTCATTTCTATTTATTTTATTTCTTATTGATTTCTTAAATTGTACATCTGTAGGATCACATTTTGATAAGTAGTTCTGTCTGTAATTTTTGCTTTAGAGTGACATTTCTTTTGGTTTGATTCCTGAGACTGTAGTACATGAGTACAATTTTCATTATTACTTCAAAGGTTTTTTTTTTGTGTGTGAGGCGAAGAATTTTAAAATCAATAATAATTTCACAACCAAAACTTATTTTGTGATTGATAGTTTTGTTATTTTAGGTAATTATACATTATTTCTTTGGCAGTTTGTGTGTTTTAAAAAATGAAATGGAAATATTGAATTTAGTTTCACCAAAGAAGATTAAACACCATGATCAATAAGAAAATTTTGTGTCTTTTTGTTCATGAAATGTTGTTGTTATTTACATAATTTTTTTTTTTTTCGATTATAGAAAAGTTCCCCTTTATTCGAGAAGCATGTGCAAATTAAAAAAAAATTAAAACTTTGTCTATTTTTAGTTATTTATAAATATGTTTTTAATTTAAGAAAGAATTTGTAATTATTGGGACCTTGAAAATTAAAATAAAATTCTAAATCTAAAATTAGGTAGTTTTAATTTTTATTGATTTGCGTATGTTCCTGAATTAAAGGGAAACTTTTCTATAATTGGAAAAAATGGCAAATCCCGATATTTGCAGAATTTGTAAATAAACCCTTTTTTGTAATAGCAACATTTCATAAAGAAGAAGACTTGTCACAAAATTTTCTTAAAGTGTTTAATTCCCATTGGTAGAACCAAATTCAATAATACCATCAAATTTTTTAAAACAGCCAAGTGCTAAAGGAATAATGCATAAATGGTTTTGCTTGTGGTTTACTTTATCATGCTGCTTTGAGAGGCTATAGTTTTAGTGTGATATTTTAAAAAACAAAGTAATAGTTGTATAAGAATTATTGGTACTGAATGTGGTAGGCAATGTATCAAGGTGTAGGAATAGGTAAACTGACCCATATTTTGATATTTGTGCTTACCTTATTTATAAAAAAATCCACTACTACATAATATTATATTATTTTTTGAAAAGTTTGTGTAGAGGAAGCTATACTTGTTAGTAGTGCTGTACTTGAAACTTGAAATAAAGATAAATTTTCATATTTTTTTTGTTTACTTTGGTTTTAATTTCTTTAGTTTTTAATTATTTGGAAAGAGTCAAGAGTCAAATTAATTGGTGTTTGAGTAGGAGAGAGAGAGAGAGAGAGACTAAGGAATAAAGAATGCAAAAAGGAAAAGACAGAAAAGATTATTATGGTATAGAGAAAGGAAGAGGAAAGGTGAGAGAGAGAGATAGACTAAGGAATAAAGGGAGGATGGTGTAAGGGCAGAACAGAAATAGTTACGAGTTATTATGGGTATAGAGAAATAGGGAGAGAATGTGAGAGAGATAGACTAAGGAATAAAGGGAGAATGCTGGTATGGAGAAACGGAAAGGGTTAAGAGTTATTAAGGGTTTATAAAGAGAGAGAGAGAGAGAGATACTTAGAGAGGGAATGTGAGAGAGATAGACTAAAGAATAAAGGGAGAATGCTGGAAAGCGAAACAGAAACGGTTACGAGTTATTATGGGTATAGAGAAACAGAGAGAGAAAGACAGAGAGTGAGAGAGACAGAGAGAGAGAGAGAGTGAGAGAGGAAGAAAGACACAGAGAGATAGAAAAACAAAGAGCGAGAGAGAGAGAGAAAGGGAGAGAGTGAAAGAGAGAGAGCAAGAGAGAGAGAACGAGAGAGAGAGAGAAAGAAAGAAACAGAGAGAGAGAAAAAGAAAGAGAGAGAGAGAGAAATACGCAGAGAGAGAAAGACAGAGAGCGAGAGAGACAGAAAAAGAGAGAGAGTGAAAGAGAGAGCAAGAGAGAGAGAGAGAGAGAGAGAGAGAGAGAGAGAGAAAGAAAGACAGAGAGAGAGAAAAAGAAAGCGAAAGAAAAA
>JAUZSX010321100.1:0-25189 GCA_034780655.1 Idiosepius hallami | reverse complement strand
AAAGCTATTTTTTATATATATATTTATATATATATATATATATATATATATATATATATGTATATGTGTGTGTGTGTGTGTGTAGAAATATAAATTCTTGATTGGAAAAGGTCACTCGTTTTTAAATTAATATTTTCCTGTTTTTTGCTGATCAAGTTTAAAGAAATAGGTGTCATTACCAGTGCGGTAACTGATTTTGCTGCCCAAACAGTTATAAGATTTGATACCCCTACCCCATGGATTATTCGTTAACCTTCAAAAGTCCAAACAAAAAATCCCACAAAATAATTATTTTCATAAACCAAATTTTTGACTAGTGTGATAAATCTCTAAATTTAATTTCTAAAGAGATAATGGTCCGTTAAAACAGAATAGAATACAACGTTCCGTTAAAAAAGATGACCGTCCGTAAAAAAAAGGGAAAATAATACGACCGTCCGTTAAATTGAGATAACAGCCCGTCAATAAAAAATACATTGCGAAAGTTTTTAATAAAGATACAGGTCCGTTAAAAAAGAGTGGAATACAACTTTCCCTGAAAAAGAGCTAATTGTTAAAAAAGAAATAAAATGCAACTGTCCATTTAATAGAGATATAGGCTCCTTGAAAAAATAGAATAAAACCGTCCGTTAAAAAGATATAACGATCCGTTAAAACTATAGACAACGACTCTTCATAACATCCGTTGAAAAAGTAAAAAACGAATGTCTATTAAATGGTGATAAACGTCCGTTAAAAAAGAATATAACACGACTGTCAAAATAAAAACAATACGACCGTCTGTTAAGCAGAGATAACCACCTGTCGGTTAAAAATGAATAGAAATCGACCGTCTGTTAAAAATATATAAGCATTTGTTAAAAAAATAATAGAATACGACCATCCGTTCAATAGAGGAAAGCGTACGTTTTTAAAAACAGAACAAGTCCGTCTGTTAAAAAATGATGTAAGGCAAACATCTGTTAAAAAATCCAAGGAATAGAATACTATCTTCTGTTAACAAATATAATAGACTATAAGCCTCCTTTAAAAAAGAATAAAATACGAACCTCCGTTAAAAGTAGATAGATAGAATGTGCACATCTGTTAAAATATAGAGTATGACTGTTAAAAACTATAGAAAACAACGTCCATTAAAAAGGACGAATACGTCCGTCAGTTGAAAGAGAATAGAAAACGAACGTCGGTAAAAAATAGATGATTATCCCTTAAAAAACATAATAGAATATAACCGTTATAACGTTTAAGGTTTTTTTTAGATATTTATCTCATTTATTTGTTTTTCTATTTTCTAATTTTACTACCTTAAAATACCACTAACTGGAACCTGGCGCCCAGAGATGATCACCATCCTTCATGGTTTTCTAACTACTAGTCATTACTTTTAGAACAAACTTCGTACATGATATGATATTGACATGGTAAACACAACCCAAGTTTGGCACAAGGTCAATTTACGTGCTCTTACCCAGGCTTTTTACATTCGGTGTTACCCTTCACCTAGATGAGATGCTTTCCCGAGTTTACGAGCCCCATTTGCCCGAGGCAGCTAAATTGAATACAATAGTTTTGGCTCGGATTTGAACACGCGTTATACGATTTCAGAACCGATTTTTTACCATCGTCGCTCCCCAAACTTCATACATGATATAAGCTGTAACCCATTATCATTAGCCCTGAAATTTCCATTTTACATAAATTAATATTTCACTGAAACAATGAAAAATGTTTCAACAGAAAAATAAAGAAAAGAAAAAAATTATAAAATGGATTCAATTTAAGTCCAAAACCAAAAAAGTAAGATTTGAAAGAGATTTTTTCTTCAAATTCTTGTACAAAGATTTTTTCCACTAAACCAGACTTTTATAAAAATTGTTTTTTTTCTGTTTAAAATGTTTCAGAATAATAAAAAAAAATAGGTTTTAAAAATCTATTTCTCCATCGTGACATTACTTTAAAACAACTCTCTTAGTTAAGTTGATATCAGCCGCACAGACAAAAATAGAAGCTTATGATTAAATGCTTGTTAAATAGTTTGCTTGTGGTTTAAAGGAGTTCTCGTTAGAAATTTCAAAATATGGCTAATATTTCTTACAAAATTTTATTTCTCTCGAATGGAGGATTAAAAGCTGCAGACACTGCAAAAGGCAAACATTACAGGATTAAGCGTCCATTTTCTAATTGGATGTGTATATATTTAGTTGTTTTATTTTTCCCCATTGAACAGATGTGTAAGACTCTAATCAGCTTACTGTTCTTAAGATAAAGAGGAAATTTTGAGGCGTCTAATGTATATTACTAAAGACTATAATGTATTTGGCTAAATTTGGCGAATAAAGTAATGTTTAAACTTCTTTCTTTTATTCTTTGTCTTTCTCTCATTCTTCCTTTATCTCTCCTTATGTGTATGTATCAATATATCCCCTACCTTTTTTGTATTCATGTATCTATCTCTTCTGGTATTTTCTACTCAACAATAATATCTGCCAAAACTTTTATATTTGAACTAGCAAAGACACCCGCACTTTGTGCGAGACTTTAAAGGAGATCAGTTGATAAAGTTGTTCAATATTTCTAAGATAAATAAAATAAATTTATTGAAATATATATATATATATAATTTACTTGGTAGAGCACCAAACCGAGTTAGACACAAGGCCATTTTTATGTGCTCTATATACCTGGGCTTTTTGAATTCAGTGTTACCCTTCACCTAGATGAGCTGCTCTCCCGAGTTAACGAGCCCCATCCGCAAGAGGAAGCTAAAGTTTATATGATAGTTTTGACTGGGATTTGAACTGGCTTAATACGATTCCAGAGCCCGATCTTTTACCAATGCTCCACCATCGCTGCCTCTGACAATTCTTTGATTTTTTTAATTTAGATGAGTTGCTCTCCCGAGTTAACGAGCCCCATCCGCTCGAGGCAGCTAAAGTGAATGTAATGGATTTTACTGGGATTTGAAATCGCGTAATACGATTCCAGAGCCCGAGCTTTTACCAATGCTCCACCGTCGCTGCCCTAAAAGAAAGCGATATTTCAAATTGAAATACATTAAAGAGCAAATGATAACAGTGATATAAAATACGATTTTGATAGTAATTTAACGAGTTGGAAGATGAAAAATTGTCGAAGGACAGTAAAGATCATTTGTTTTCGTTATTTGTTCATCTTTTGTTCATTTCAATCTATTAAAAATATGTCCCTTTATTTAAAAAAAAATCGTTTTTATTAATTAGAAAAAAAAATGTCTTCCTTCACACATTCAAAAGATTGTTTTATCAAAAGGACAGGGAAAAGGATAAGGTTAATCCTTTCGACGCTAAATGGGCTATATATCGGCCCTGGCGAACTATGACAAGACACACAGACATTTTCTAACCTGACTTCTTGCTTATTTTAAACCTTTGGAACCTTGCTTATCAAAATTATTAGGTGGTTAATCAGACCAGTTTTATCATAGGAACATATTAGGGCCAAAATATGATATTAACGTGTCTTCTATTGTATTATGTCGTCAGGGCCGCTATATCGGCCTTGTAGATTTCAGGGTATTAATAAAGCAGAGTTCTGGATTCATATCTTGGAACTCTCTATTATTATTCCTCATACAAAAGTCGCTTCGGGTTTTCCGCATATTAATCAACTTTTCATTTTGTGGATCTAGCAAAAGAAAGACTAATGAGTTTTTGTGCAATTGTATAATAATATATTTTATTGCTTTCGTATTGGTGATAAATTTTAGTTTATCGGAAGTTATAGTTTTATAAGCAGTGCCCCGGGCGGCAAAAATGTCATAAGATTTGCGCCCCCACCCCTGACCCCTGATAATCCGTTAACAATCAAAATTCCCAAAAGCTATAAAAATATTAATTTTTATGGAACTACAATCAAGGATCTAATTATATTCAAACAGAAATATTTATTTTCATTGGACTAATGATACAGTCTAAAAACCCGCCTAAAAACAGTACCAATACGCACATTAAACAAAAAAAATACTACAAACCTAAAAACTCATTTTGGTTATAAAATTTCAAATGTTTTTCTCTTAGTTTTTACTATTTTTTTCTATTGTCTATCTCAAAATGCCGCCCCCTGGAATGTGCCGCCAGAGGCGGATCGCCCCTCCCCTGCTACCCTACTGATTTATAAGCAGCAGTATTTAAATTATTCCCACTTTGTATTTAATCGTCATTGTTATATATATATAGATACAATATTTTGATTGATGTACTCTCCGAACTTCCTCGGTATCTCTCCTATCTTGGGATGACACATTACAAAGATGCAATTCTTCATGCTTCGTTATCTACAAATGGGTATTAGTATTAATCCATTTGACGTATTCTTCGTCTATCGGGATTAAACCTTAACCTATAGATATCTTTCTCTCAAAACTTATGAAGCAACCCTTATAATTATTGAGCTATATACCATGGTGTGTGTGTGTATCCGCATACTAACCCATGCAGGTTTAGCCGGCTCAACCGATTCAGTGTTGAGTCTCATGGGAATTTTTAACTTCACAAACGGTCCCCAGCTGCATGTATAGATGCTGTCCAACCAAAGACTAAGATTACATCAACCCAGTCTGCGCCCCCAGACACTAACCTGGGTATTTCCCGTCCCGGTGCAAGATACCGTACCTGGTATTCTTAAATGGTCACCCATCTAACTACTGACAAGGCTCGACGTTGCTTAACTTCGGTGATCTGACGGGAACCGGTGTCTACAGTCCCACTTGACCGTATATCATGGTACGATTTTGGAAATATGATAAAACTAACAAAAAGCCATGTCCTTTGACTATAATTATTTGAAAAAATAAAATACAGATTAGACATGTATACTTCTTTAATTCATCGTACCGTAAAAATCAATCTTTTTAACTCAAGTAGATTTTAAGTACAACCAGTCTACGCTCAAGGAAAGAATATCGTTCCGAAAACCTCCGTCATTAAGAGATTTGGTCGCTTAACCAAACCCATTGAGAGAAAAAACATGCATCGGAATCCTGTATGTTCAGTGGTAGAGCCGGCTCAACCTGTACAGGTCAGTATGCCGACCATACACACAGCGACGGTAGAGCATTGATAGAAGCTCGGGGTCTGAGATCATATTACGAGAGTTCAAATTCCAGTCAAAGCCATTACTTTCACTTTTAGCAGCCTCGGGCAGATGGGGCTCGTTAACTTGGGAGAGCAGCTCATCTAGGTGAAGGGTAACACTGAATTTAGAAAGCCCGGGTAAGAGCACGTAAAAATGGCCATGCGCCAAACTTGGGTTGGTGTTCACCAAGTAAATATAACATACCTTACACATACATGCATGAACATAAACAAAGATTCGGAAGTCGGCAGAGTAAAAAGTGTATCTGAGTATTATTTTCATTGTGAATTTTTATCCTCATCTTGGTTGTTTATGATGTTTTTCTCACCACGTTTCAGCCAAGTCCACCTCAGGTCATCTTCAGGTGATTAGCTGCGACCTGGGGTGGACTTGACGAAAAACACCATAAACTCCCAATATGAGGACAAAAGTCCGCAATGAAGGTAATACTTAAATTATGAAGCTTCATCCCAAAAATAAGAATACAAATGAAAAGTGTATATTAAAATAATTTTGTACGTTTGTTTACTTACCATCCATCTTACTACAATTGTTTTCATTCTACTACTGTTTCTTTCAGAAGTCCGAATCTTCTTACTATTCTCACTCAATATATTTTTAGCAATTCATCTTTTTATAGGATTGTGAGTAATAATCATGATTTTATTCGATTTCTGTTAAATATCAAATGTCTTTTATATCAATCGACATGAATTATAGACTTGAAAAAAAAGTAAAACAACATTTGTAACATGTTTTCCTTATTTTTTAAAAGAAACCATCGTAACTCTAAATTGTCGTCACGCGAACGTTGTTAAGCGAGGACTCACTGTTTTACTTCTAATTTAGACATCACCTAAACCATCTTATATTTACAGTTTTAAAATGGTTCGCCTGTATAAGAACGTTAGCTATTTGATTCTGTTTTGTTTTTCTTTCAAAACATGAATGAAAACAAAAGCTTTGTGTACCCATTCGCTACGTATTCCAAAATGAATAGCAAACACCCCTACCCAACAAAAAACAACATCAACAAAACAAAAACAAAACAAATAAACTAACAAACAAACCAAAAACAAAAACAAAAAAAAAGATAATAAAATCAAAAGTAACAGATTTACATAAGTAGTTTTAAATTTCAAAACTAACTCAAACTTTGGGAGCGCATGATATTGGCGGTAAATCTTAGAGAAAAATACATGAGTTTTTCAATCGTCACCATTCATTTAAAACAAAAAAGCTAAATAAAAGCTGTTCATTCCAGATAGAAAGGCTTGCATGCAACAACCAAGAAAAAAAATAGCAGACTCCTAATAGATCCAGATACTTAAATTATTATACTTGTAAATTCAAGACCCTATGGTAGAATTAGGGTAATATTGATTGATTGGTTTATTTATCAACATATCGACTCTCATTAGGTTATTTCATTATGAACATTATTTTGATCGCTCTACCTAGTTTACTTGTTTTACAGTTTTTGTTTGTTTATGTTTTGTTCTTTTGTTTGTTTGTTTGTTTTTAAGGTGGTTGTTCGTCTTTAATTATTTTTAGAAAGGTTATTTGTTTTAGTTGAGTTTTTTTTCGAAGCTTCCGTGCATTTATTCATATTTTGAAAAAAAAAAACAAAAAAAAGAAACAACAAAAAAACAAAAAAACAGAATCAAAATTTTTAAGAGTAACATGGGGCAAAAATAATAGAATCCTTCAAAGTATATGTTAGAATTAATAAACTCCATTGGGAATCTAACGATAATTGTGCGCATTTTAAAGAGTTGGGGGAAAATTAAATAACTTTCTCAGAAATTAACACATCCTTGGTTAATTTGTAGATACCCATTTGAGAATATGGTAAAAACAATAAAGGGTAAATCTCTATATCTGCACCCTCGGGTGCCAATATATATAAAAAAAAACTATACATATACATACACTATACATATCTGCACCCAAGGGGTTGAGTATAGAGCAATGCCCAATAAAGCTATTTTAGAATTAAGTAAGAGAATTTGACTCTCTGAAAAAAACAGGTAAAAAACCCTTAACTCCTTTGAGATTATGGCAGGAACAATAAAATCTTTTCAAGATCTTCAAAAGCAACAGATGCTTAAAGAAACAGGTAATCTATTAACCCATTTAGAAATATGTTAAAAAAGTCTTTATGATAATAAAGATGAGGAAAATAGTCCTAAAATTTGATACACAAATGATCCAGCCTCATCTAAAGGATTTTGAAAAAACTACGTTTTCAGTCCATAAAACATTCCAATTGTCTAGTGCTCTCTAAAGGCTTCCTTGAAATTCTATTAAAAACTACAATATATTTTTGCGTTATAACTCATTCTAAGTGCCTCGTGTCGAACTTCGGGAGCGCATAATTTTGGCGGTAGATTTTAGGGAAAATTACCAGATTTTTATAAAGAACTATCGATGCCAAAACTGCACAGTCCAGATAAAGGGGCTTGGGGACATCAGCCAAGAAAAAATTGTATACTGTAGATAGATCCAGATGCTTAAATTATTATACTTGAAAATTCAAGACCCTATGGTAGAATTAGGGTAATATTGATTGATTGGTTTATTTACCAACTTATCTACTCTCTATTTCGGAATCCCTTGGACGCATAGCGCAACGGGTAAAGACGCCGGAGTTTCTACACTTCAAAAGTGAGCATCAGCTGAAGGTTAAGGTTTCAATCCCACCCAAAGGCAGTAATCACAAAATTTCAATTGAAGGCATGGTTAACAGAACGAGAGCAAGTTACCCCAGTAGTTTGAATAAAGGGTTGAGTTCGACATTCTGTAATTCCCGATTACGACAAGATGGTTCCCGAGATCGATCACCTGAAGAAGGCCGGAGGGTTAATCGGCCGAAACATTGTGAATATAACAATGATAAGGATGAGGACAACAGTCCAAATAATAGTTGTATAAAGCTAAGGCAGAATTCAAAATTGAATTATAATCATTTATGTGCATCTATATAATGAAAAAAATTAGGCAATAATTTTATTTTGGCTTAAGGGTTTTAATTATTGTTATATGTTTTTAAATTAGTTTTTACTTAATTGAAATTAATGTATCTTTTTACAAAGATTTTATTATTTAATAAATTTATTTTGATTTTATTCTTTTACTTCGTCGTTTCATTTATTTTCACCTTCTTTTTCTTCCTCCTTTATCTTTATTTGGTAATTTTTTCCCCAATGTTATGGAATGATTACTTAATTATGTATCCAATGCTTTTTTAAGATGTGTACTACAATTTTCTATTTAGCTCCTTATGCAATATTTACTTACCAACCATCAAGGCTGTACTTAGGGCCCCCAGGGGGCGCAAGATGCCTTGGGGCTGCAAACAGAATCAATCAAATAAAAGTTTCTGAAAAAACAGCTATTTATACGATTTTAGCAGCTTCTTAGTTTTAACTATTTCTGTTTCATTTCCTTTTATTTATATAATCACTATTTTCCTCCTGTGATAATCAGATCTGTTATGCAAAGCGAAGTTCAATTAGCAAGATTTTATTACTCCAGATTAAACTCCGTTAAGCAGTGTATCTGTTTTTGTATTCATTATCTCCGAATAATAACAAACATGATGACTTTGTTAAATAAGCATCACATGTTGAAATGATTTTGATTAGACAGAGCAAACAATGTTACTGAGCCCAGAGTCAATACATCAGATCATGTTACAGGTGAAGTTGGAATCAGTGTTTCCGATCCATGATGCTAACAAAATGGTCCTTCTATGTTTATAGAGCTCACAGAGTGGATTTTGGAACTGGCATTGGGCAAATAAAGGAATTAGATTATAGACTGATAAATTAGATAAAATTCCTGGAACAAGCAAACACCTTAGAATCGTTTATAGAGCATGGAGTAGGAAGATGCAAACAAGTTATGGAAACACAGAGGTGGTGACATCTAAGAGGTTGAGAAGACTTGAAGCTCAGAAGAGTTCAAAGGTCAACTATAAAGGTTTAAAGCAGTTGATCTAACAACAGGGGAGAAGTCAAATGGGAAAGCGGCTGAATACTCAGAAAATAGAATTTTGTTATGCAAGTTCAAATCTCAATCAAATTGTTTCTGGAAAAATTATAAATGAATTAATTTCTTTCAAATGTATTTTCTAAAAAGACCACAAAAAAACTCCAAAAACACAGAAAACCAATTTTGCTTATAAAAAACTCATTCTCTCCTTATCAAAAAAGATCTATGCTGATCCCCAACCCCCCAAAAAACTAGATTAGATTAAAAATTACCCTCCTTACAAAAAAAAAAAAAAAAAAAATTACCTACCTTCAAATAAAATAACTTGTAAGCAGCATATCAATGCCAGTATAATAAAGATATGCAATATGATCTTTGTTTTAGACATTAAAAATAAAGTACTCATAAAAAAAAACCTTCATTTTTCATATCAAAGACAACAAATATTAATGCAAGTGACCAATTTTGGTAAATTAAGATTTTTACCTCTTTATACAAATTAATATCAGAATCATTTTTCAAAATAGAAATTAATATTACTGCTAAATTGATTTTGATCTATTATATTACAAAATACATAGTTTGTAATAATTAGAAAGCCTAAATTAGACATTTTGTAGAAAAAAGGATTAGACTTATTACTCAGTGGTGTAAGTAGAGTAAACGTTACCTAGGATAGTCCATTTGATTGTCTGCTCCTGAACTCCACCTCACACTGAATGCAACACTTCTGAAATAGATCGCAAAGCTATAAAACCCTATTAAGAAACTGATGGGGCAATAGCTTCATTGTACAGGAAGCAGTGTTTCAAATGTAACTTATATATATATATATATATATATATATATATATACTTACAAAAATGAGATCACTGTGCTTGTATGATGCCCTATGTAGCTCTTTATCAAATAAAAGCACAATAGTTATTTTTTTGAATCCTGATTATACTTGTGCTCTTCAGAAGAAAGAAACTACAATAGTTGTTAAAAAAAAAATAAAAAAAGATTCACATCACTAAAATTTGCATATGTACATACTGCCCCCCTATATGTATAGGTTGCATTAACTACTTTAAGGAGAAATTATTCAGAAATAAAGTTTGTGTAAGAAAGCATTAAAAATGAATTTGGTATCAGAAAGCATTAAAAATGAATTTAGTATAATAGGAATGAATTTAGTATTAAAAAAGCATAAACTGCTTTCATGTATAACAGGTTTCCTTCATTCCATTTGTGGCAAGTCTCTGGCAACCGGTCAAAGCTGGGCAATACTTCTAGTATATATATATATATATATATATATATATATACTCATTCATTCATACATACAGACAGAGATACATACATACATACTGTTAATTTCTTGCCTGGGTAATAGTCAGAATAAAACTAAAAGGCTGTTGACTGTGTCTACATTGATCAACAACTCACGCACTTTCACTGATAGTGAACTCTTTAACCATAAATACAGTCAAGAATGTTCAGAGGGAGGGAGCGAAAGAGGGGAGTTTTACGATATTAAACAAAGGATGAGGTTGCATTTGAAACAGAGAAAACAACCACAATAGATATATTCATTTACTGGTGTATTCCATTTAAAAGCGGCTTTCCCATATACAAGCATAATGCAGTGCTATCTGTCGTATACATGCTTCATACCTAGTACACTCATCACAGCCATGAACCCATTCTCAATAAGTATTAATGAGAGTATTCATGATTTTATTTTTGTTAAGAAATGTAATTAGTCAACCCTTTTGTTAGAAAAGTCACTTTTCGATTCAAATGCAAAAACAGCACACATTTATCATTATTTGTCACACATTAATTTCTCCATTCTTCTATTTCTTCAACAATAATTATGAAGAAGCCTTAAAGAGTAATGACTGCTGCATATATAATTTCACGTAAGAATAAAAGAAAGAAAGAAACTGAAACGAAATCAAATTATTATGGAAATTCTTGTTAACAATTTTCAAAGTAAATGTATTCTTTTACAACATAGTAAGAAAAGTATTCCAAAAGTAATGCCACTAATTTTTGAAATTTCAACTAAAAAAGATTAACAACTACAAAAATGAGAATCTTAATTTAACCTTTTAAACCGGTGATTCCCAACCTATTTTGGGCCATGCCCCACCTAGGCATTTCTAAAATCCTGATGCCCCACCCCCTTTGTGATATCTAATTTTTGTTATTAAAAATTCCTCTGTTATTCAGTGAAGTAAGCTTAAAAGGCCATTAACTTGTATCTAAACAAGGTTCCAAAGAACATGGCATCAATGAAAGAGAAAAATTTTGAAACGAAAGAAAATTTAAATAAAGTTTTGAATTTAAAACATATAATAGAGAACTTTAATTTTGGTATAGTAAGCTCAAGGGTGCACGTCCTGCCCATGCCCCACCAAAATATTGCCATGCCCCACCGGTGAGGCATGCGCCCCACGTTGGGAGTGACTGTTTTAAACCCTAAAGAGCCGATATCTTGGCCCTGGCGACTTAAGGCAAAAGAACACACACTGATATTTCAGCCTTAAACTTTAGACCCTGACAGTAAAATTACCAACTTAGTCACTCAGAGCCGGTCTATCAGAGGATAAGACAAAATGTCGGTTTGTCTTTTTTGCCATCGGTTACTAAGGCCAATAAATCTGCCTTACAGAGTCGAAAGGGTTAAAACGATAACCTTTAGTGCTCCAGAATTTTTTTCACCGCCATTCTTAATGCACTAAAATATAAGTGAAATTACTGTACGAACGTCCCTCGGTCTACAGGTACCCCTTTTCTCTGTATAAGGGGTAGAAAGTTCTGGTTAGATTTGCTATACATAGTTTTATGAAAAGCTTAAGTTAGACATTAAAAACACTGTATGGTAAATGAATGTATTATGCTGCAGGAATGAAGCAGTGGTAAAAGTTTTGGCCCTGGAATCGTATCACACGAGTTCAAATCTCAGTCAAACACGATTACGTCTACTTACAGCTGTCTGGGGCAAATGAGGCTCGGAAAGTAACTCATCTAAGAGAAGGGAAGTGATATAAAACTTGTGTTTCATTTAACCAATCATTCATCTTGCTTTGCTTGTCACTGGTTAAAGAACCAATAGAAAGAGGGTGTGTTGTAGTGTACGGGTCTAAGAATCGGACAACACTTTAACTATCTGACAATCCTTACATTTTGGATATGTCATGAGGACTGCCTTCCTCGGTTACGAGACAATTTCTCACTTCTGATGAAGAAGTACTCGAAAGGGCTAGCACCTCCAGCATAAAAGTGAGCCTCATTTACAATCAGGCGCGCTGGATGGTACATCTAGTAAGGATGGAAAATACAAGAATACCTAAGAGCTTGTTTTATAGGGAGCTTGAATGGGGTTAACGCATAAATATAATCCAAGGAAACGGTAGAAGGATGTCATTAAAGGAAACCTGATGGGAGGGTATTGGGAATCGATAGCGATGGATAAGAAATCATGGACGACATCACACGTCTATGTCGAATAAAGGAATTTGAGGAAATGTGAAGCGAGCACACCGCTCTCAGCCGAACCTTGCATTAACGAGACACCTTAGTAGGGTTTGATTTTGTCACTAGATATTTCTGTGGTATCTGTAGTGGAGTTTGCCTATCCAAAACAAGTCTCAGAAGCCACAGTGCTACTCTCGCACAGCAGCAATCTAATGGACGGGAAAAAGAGAGGAACCAATGGTTGACCGGGCACCAGGAGGCCTGTCTTGTAGAGTATGCGGCAAACAATGCACAATCAGTGGGGGTATAAAAAAACCACACGCAGACTCATTTGCAGTCAGAGATATTATGAGAATGGGCATTTTTCTATAAAGAAGTGTCAATCACCACATGTGTAGCGAAAATTAAACGCCATTTTTTTTAACCCAGATGAAATAAAGCTGTGAATGAGACGCACAAAATCCACAATTTTTATTGTTCTGATGTGATACTGATTTTATTCATTAAACTTAATTTTGAAATAAATTATTAATGTTTATTTTAAAAATGAATGATAGAATTTGAGTTTTTAATATTCCAAAACCCTGGTACATCATGCGTACATTTACATACTGAAATGCATTAAGTTTTAAAATTTTGAAACTACGATGAAATTTTTCAAGCTTAAAAATCTATCAAATCTTTCAATTAATCTTAATTTGTATAATTCTTTTAGAACTTAGGTAAAAGTTTGCCATAAAAACATTAAAAAATATTTAATGTTTTTTTAGTAATTTTTTTAATAACACCATTAACAAAAAAGAACAACCACCCACCAACTTTTTGGTGATTGATGCCTTGAGCAAAATTTTAAAGACCTATTTAAAGGCCACAGTTTTGAAATGCCTGATACTCAAGTATTTCCCTGCAATTTCCGAATCCTATAAAAATGGAAATAGATCGTACATCAGGGAGGCTAGAAAATGTTTGAATTGTTTTGTATGAGCTAGCTTCTTCAATGTAGGGTCCTTAAACAATCAAGTACCCCTTTACAAAATTTCTTTTACAGACTGACCATGAATGCAGCAAGACACCTTTAGTCTATCCGTTCTTAGTGTCATTTATTTGAAAAACAGCAAATAATAGAAATAATTATGTATCTGCTTCCTGGTTCTCTGTTTATTTCCACTGTACACAAAATGAGAAAATAATGCGCTTTATTTTCCTTCCTTCTCATTAACGCCTTGTGACTCAGTTTTCATTGATAGTAGCGAAGTAATAAAACTAGAAAATAACGCTCATAAGGTTTCTTCTTTGCATTTCATGTGAGTCACGGACACAATGCATAAAACTAGATGAACGTGTCTTCTTGCTCTCAATGCAATTCCAGTGAGTCTAATATTTTCGTGTAAAACGATTGTTTTACGTACTGTTGTTGTACCATTAAAGACACAAAAAGTTTAACTTGGTTTTGTAGCTCGTTACAACTACTACTGGTACAATAAGGAGAATAATAATATCAACAATGAGGAGAATAATAATACCTACAATATTAATAACAAATGCTCACAACAACAACAACAATTATAATAATCATTGATGCATCAAGGAACATTTTGTCTCCAAAAATTGTGATAAAGAAAATCTAAAGAAATCTCTCTCTCTCATATATATATATATTATATACACATTTATAAAATCAGATTGTCGTGGTTGTAATAGCTATTTAGAAAATGAAACCACGACAGTTATTTAAAAAATATAGAATGATTCAGAACACTAAAATTTGCACTGCCCTTCAATATAATACACTTCATTAACTACCTTAGAGAAAAAAGCATTAGATATGAATTTAGTATAAAAAAGCTTAGAAAATAAATTCTGTATAGAAATCAATTTAGTATAAAAAAAAGCATCAAGTGTTTTCCTATATAAAAGGCTTTTTAAATTACCTTTCAGGCAAGTCGGTGGCCCCCGGGTAATTCCAGAGAATCAATACTTCATCAGAATATAGTAATAAAGTTGTCTATTCTTTCTTTTCTTTATTTTAATTATATGTTATCTATGACGCAACCATATTGATCTCACTATCTGGTTTCTATGATAGATGCGTCTCATGTCATGAACTCTTTCACCCGTACTATCATTTCCTTTCGATATTCACTCATTTTGCTTATCTTATAAACACAAATGGGGTATTAATTGTCTCATTGTAGTTTGAATTTTTAACTCTTAAAAAAAGAAAACTAGGTTTCAGTCGGGGTACTCTTCAGCAGTATCCTAGTTTTATCAGCTGTAAAATATACCTAGAATTTAGATTACACCTTAGAAAATTCTTTTATCATAATTACTCTTAAAATTACAATTATGCATAAAGATTATTTCACTTAAAAGCTTCAGGCCTTAAAAAGATTTTTTATTCTGTGACATGCACAGATAGGTGAAGAACATAAATAGGCTATATAATGCAAGTACTCCCCTGAGAATCATACTATTTTTCCCAAATACAGATGTTGCACATTTGTTAGGGTCAAATAATAGCAATACAACTTTGATGAAAATGTTCACTGCAGAGAATATTTTCGCAGTAAATAAAAGGATTAAAAAAATAAAATTATATACATTTATAAATGTTTAGCGGTGAAGAAAGTCTTGCGCAGAATACCGGCTGCAAATCCAAATGTCTATGTCTCAAATTTTTCATTTAGTTGCCATCTATCCAGGCGAGAAAAAAAAAGAGTAAACAAAAGCCAATACTCCCATGAACGTCAAACTATTTTTCTCAATTTCAGTTGTTGCATATTCGTGGGAAATTAATAATAAACCATCATTGATGGTAGTAAATATTGTCACAACGCATAAAAAGATGAATTGTATATCGTTAATTTTGAGACAAGGCAAGCCAAAATTTCACTCTCAAGTCGGGTTGTAATAATTATTTAACGCAACCAAATTTTATACACGCTTTTTCGAAAAAAGTCCCTCTTTTTTTAGGCCATTTTAAATTATGTTTTTCGGTGACAAAATTAGTAAAAAATTCTAGTTCTAGTTTGGACTCTAATCCTATCATGTCGTGCCTAAAGATTTCGGGTTAGACGCAAAACGAGCAATATTCAATCATAATCTTAATCTGTGTCATGTACTCACACGATGCAAAAATCATGATGTTTTTTTTTCTGTTGAAAAAAAAAAGTGTATGTGTCTCTCTCTCTCTCATTATATATATAAATATATATATATATATATATATATATATATATATATCGTAAAAAAGGAAGAAAAAAAACTAATAAAGGTAACCGAGCAATCAAAATTTTTAATAATCTATTTAGAGAATGATATCCTGCCTATACATTAATGTGTGAGTGAGTGAGTGAGTGATATTCTATCTTTTTGATGGATTGATTAGTTGGTTTATTTTACTAAAATATCAATTCTTTTTAGGCACCGACGGTGGAGCATTGGTAAAAGCTCGGGCTATGAAATCGTATTACGCGAGTTCAAATCCCAGTCAAATACCATTACATTCACCTTTAGTTGCCTCGGGCAGATAGGGCTCGTTAACTTGGGAGAGCAGCTCATCTAGGTGAAGGGTAACACTGAATGAAAAAGCCCGGATAAGAGGAACGTAAAAATGGCCTTGTGCCAAACTTGGGTTGGTGCTCACCAAGTAAATATAATATCCTCATCTAGGTAAAGGGCAACACTGAATGAAAAAAGCCCTGGTATATAGAGCACATAAGAAAGGCCTTGTGCCTAACTTGGGTTTGTGCCCAACCAAGAAAATATCATAATAACTTTTAATCATGCTTTCATTATCCTTCTCCCAAGCATGTTCTTTTAAACTCTCCCTCTCTATCTCTCTCTATCTATCTCTCTCTCTCTACTCTTTCTATCCCTCTTTCTCATTTTCTCCCTCACACCCTCTCTATATCTCCTAGCCTCTCTCTTTCCGTCTTTTTCTCCACCATCCTCTCATTCTTTCTTCCACTTTCTGTCTCACTTCCCCCCTATCTCTCTCTCTCTTTATATATATATATAAAAATTTTTAAAACACTCCTGGTGTTACTGGATTGTTCTCTGCTAATTGACCCCCTCCCTACCAAACTGTTAGAAGGCACATGTTATCATGAGAAAACGGTAAAAGTGACGAGAATAGAAAGTTAGGCATTGAGCCTAATATACATGTTGTTGATTAAATTTTGACTAATGACAACTTTAATTAGGTTGCCAATAGCAATGGCCTGTCGACTTTTCAGAGTCAGGATCTTTCATCAGGCTTGCTTAAGCAGACACTGATATTATATTTACTTGGTAAGCACCAACCTAAGTTTGGCACAAGGCCATTTTTAAGTGCTCATAGCCAGGCTTTTTACATTCGGTGTTACCCTTCACCTAGATGAGATTCTCTCCTGAGTTAATGAGCCCTATCTGCCCGAGGCTGCTAAAGTGAAAGTAATGGTTTTGACTGGGATTTGAACTTGCATAATACGATTCCAGAGCCCGAGCATTTACCAATGCTCTACCGTCGCTGCCCAGACCCTGATATAAGGATAATTAATATCTATAAAATATCTGTAAAAATAAAAATGGTGAAAGAACATTATTTTATTATTATTACTATTTAAAAAAATTCCTGTCTGTGTTTCAACATAGAAATTTTCATCTAATAATCAAAATGAAGTAAAGAATAGATGTAAAAATGTCAGGACGGAGATTTTTCTAGAAAAAACTGACACGTGTTTTGACATAGAAACTTTCATTTAAATATTTCATTTAAGAAATCAGATGAATATTCTACGTAGAATATTATATTTACTTAATGAGGAGCACCAACCAAGTTTGGCACAAGGCCATTTTTGAAGGTGAATGTAATGGTTTTGACTGGGATTTGAACTCGCGTACTACAGTTCAAGAGCCCAAGCTTTTACCAATGCCCCAGCTTCTCTGCCAAAATACATATTCTATGTTCCATATAGAATATGTATAAAAATCAAAATGGAGTAAAGAATAAATGTAAAGATAGCAGGATGGAGATTTATTAAGAAGAACATTTCTTGGTATTTTTTAAATTCTCTCCTATTCTTTCTTTTTCTCCTGTTTTTTCTTTCTCTCTTATTCTTTCTTCCTTTCTTTCTCTCCTGTTTTTTCTTTCTTTCTTATTCTTTCTTCCTTTCTTTCTCTCTTTCTATTATTTGTATTTCTCCTATTTTTATTACCTCTCATCACCTTCATCCAACCACAATCCCCCCCCACTTCACCTGATTTCCGCATATCTCTCATCACCCAAAGAACGTGTTCCACAACATCATTCTACAACAAGCAGCAACTGTTTACACACAATATTCATTACAAGTCTTCTAAGAGAAAACATCCAACCAAACATGCTTTTCTTTCGTCACTTCTGTTCATCCATAGAATAAGAAAACCTTCTGGCTGCACAAAACCAACCTTGGCATTCATGTCTTTGCTAGATTTTGCTTTTTTATTTATTGACTTTTTTTATATTTAAATTCTATTTTATATTTTATAATTAAAATTTTTCTTTTTGATGAATTATTATCTGTATTTATTCTTAAACCTTTACACCTAGTGGTGCATTAGGCAGCAAATTTGTTTTTTTGCTCTTTCCATAGCATACTTGTTTTTACGAGAAAGAGTCGCTAGCCCTATGCTCAATCATTACACCTAGTGGTGTGTTGGGCAGCAAATATGTTTTATTTGCTGTTTCTGTAGCATACTTGTTTTTACGAGAAAGAGTCGCTAGCCCTATGCTCAATCATTACAACTAGTGGTGTGTTGGGCAGCAAATATGTTTTATTTGCTGTTTCTGTAGCATACTTGTTTTTACAAGAAAGAGTTGTTAGTCCTATGCCCAATCCCCAAACTGGAGGACATTTTTTGAGTTTTTGAAATCAGTGTTGCCCTTTACCTAGATGAACTACTTTTTTGAGTTAACAAGCCCTACCTGCTCGAGGCAGGGAAAGGTAGATGCACTACCTCGCTGCCTTATCGTTGGAGACACCCCATACAGAATTAGTGGACGTGTCCATGACGTCACTTCCGGGGATAGCACTGGGCGAATCAGTCAGAGATTGGTAAAGTAAGAGTGTCGTATGGTCGTGCGTTAATGCCCGGGTAGAGCAAAGGTCTTGCTCTCTCGTTTTCTTCTGTATTCTTATCCAATACAAGTTGGATCATCATTCCTGTGTCTACGTTGTTCTTATTTCTAACTAACCACAACCTTTATCGATCTAAATATTCATTTATTCCTCCAGCCCTAGATTAAACAGAGTCACTTTTGTTATTTAAAGATTGTTTTCTATATAATGCAATAAGTTCTCTGGATGAAAAACAGTAGCAATATTTATTTGAAATATTTTGCAATTTTTTTTAGAGCTAAAGGGTCAAGGTTCCCTGATTTATTCTTTAGATCCAACTAAGATATTGAAGCATTTTAAGGTTTGTTTGTTCGTTTGTTTATATTTTTTAACGGCATATTAACCTTTTTAGGTCATTTTAATGCCGAAAACAATTACTTATGAAAAACGTTATTTTTATACACACATATTTTTATTTAATGACACAAGTTGCACTACTTAATCCATAGCTGTAGGGAAGATGAGAATTCATACCTTTCCCTAGGGTATTAGTCAACATTTTTACATGGACAAATTATTTGGATTCAAAACTGTGTACCATGGTTCAGAAGTGCGATTGCCTATTCCTTGGGCCACGTTGACCACCCTCATTTAAAGGTCTGCAGTGTTGAGTTGCTTAAACTAGAAAAAACAGATTTGTAGTACTGAAAGAGATTAAAGGTTGAGGTCATTTGATTTAATCCTGAGAGCCAACTGCGATATTGAGACAGGTTAAAAGGTTTGCAGTGTTGAATGGCTTAAATTGGAAAATAGATTTGTAAAGTTTAAAACGTTTGGGTCTTTTTATTTAATCTTAAGAGCAGCAGGGCACCATGCAAGCTGCTTTGTTAAAAAAAAATCTTTCTAAAGAATTTCTCAATGCCAGATATTTCCAGCTGATTTCCTAAGAACGAATTAAATCTTAACAGCTTTTAGATTTCTTTTTCAATTCCTCTATTTTTCTCTCATTTATTTTCGATTTTGTTTTCTCCGATTTGAAACATTGCAGTTGTAAAAAGGTCAAAGAGAGGCTGGATGAGGTCAAAGAGAGGCTAGAGAATGGTCTATTAATAGAATCAAGTCAGAGCTAGACAATAATGTGGAATAGTGTTCTTGAGTTATTTTTTGGTCTAACGACGACTGCTATTAGGTATGAGCACAGAAACCAGGTGGTTTCATTAAATACAGAGGGTAAATTTAACCTGACTAATCACGAGACAGGTGGAAGATAACTCATCTATTTAAGAACCCTGACTGTATTAGGTATGAGCATGGAAATTGGACTGTCTGATTAATTACAGAGGGTAAATTTAACCTGACCAATCAGAGAGCAAAATGGAGACAATTTTTCTATATAACAATTAACTTAAACAGATTTATATATATTTTTAGTTTAGAAAGTTTATGTTGTATTTGTGAGTTCGAATCTCATCCTGGTGTCGCCAGTTGTTGTGGTCGAGTGGGCTGTTGTGTACAGTGTTGTATTTAGATATAAGAAACAAGACGAAAGTATTAAGGGTTAACAAATATATTAACAAAAGGTACATAAATAGTGGCATATGGCCTGGCAGCATAGCGGCTCCTGGCTGCCTTGCTGAATTCCTCTCTCTCTCTCTCTAGGTGACGAGAGATCACATTTATAGTGATTGGAAGAGTTCATTCTGAGGTGTGTTTCCCCCACAACAAAAATAAATATTGAGAAAAAGATTTAAAATTTTTGAAGGCAGGGGTAATTTTATAGGTGAAGGTAAAAAGTGTCGACATTTCGTTCATTGTTCAAAATCTTAGTAAAAAGCAGCAACAGTACAGTCAAGACATATTGAAGACACCAATTCCCGCTAGATCACCAAAGTTAAGCAATATAGAGCCTGTTCACTACTAAGGTGGGTGACTACTTAAGCATATGAAGTATTGTACCATTCTGGTTGGTGGTTCATTATCATTAGTTAGATGCATTAAGCCTTCAAACTGAAAAAAACCCTTCCCTCTCCTCCACCTCCTCCTTCGCATCAACTAACCATCAGCTAAGAACATTAGAGTTACCTCTTAGGGTGAGGATTGGGAGTCTCAGAATATTCAGAGATTGAATAAACTCTATAACAACACAAAAACTTGAGTCCAAGCCTGAACGGGTGAAAAGAGGTTATAGCAAACATAGCTTACGACAGAAAGTAAATCGCCATCATTAGTCAAGAGAAATAACTTTTTTTTACTTATTAGATAAAGTTAGAAACAAAACAAAAATAAATAATAAATAACCATAAAACAAATGTTTTTTCTAAAGAAATGCAGAGTTGACTTTTCTTTTCTTTTTAACAGAGTTTAATAAAGATTTCTCCCAACAAAATCATTCTTTACTTCTTTCTTATTTATTTTTGATGTCTTGAATAACAGAAAAATATGAAATCTTAATATAAAGATAACATGCAACAAGGTCTTCCTACAACATTTTATAGATGCCATGAGGAGGATAAAATATTGAAATGGCATCAAATAAATATTTTTCTATCTTAAAGTAAAGAAAGTATGGCAGATAAGTGGGGGTTCAGTTTATTTGACAAAAAAGGGTTTTTATCAAAGAAAGTCAAAGTCAATAACTTTCTCAAAAAATCTCTTCAGATGTTTTGGTTTTTAACTCCATGTTTTATCCATTAAAAACATACAAATTCTCTCTCAATCATCAGCTTAAAAAGTTTACATTTTTTAATTATTAAACTATAATTGTTAAATATTTTTCTTTAAAATCTCTAAAGTTTATTCAAAACAACTTTTTGTTCTGATCATTTTAAGGATTCAAACATTAAAATTGTTTTTAGGACAATAAAAAAAAAAACCCAAATTTTTAAGAGAAGAATGAAACCATTCAAATCTAATCTGTTCATCCGTGGATTCATTCAATTTAAAAGTTTAAAGTCTCCTTAACTGTTATAATATCATCAAGTCTTTAATATTCACACCTAATATTCTAATGCATTTTTGTCTATTTCCAGAGGTATTTGAGTATGCAAGGACAATTGATATTGATCCTATTAATGAACCTCATCTCATGTGGATTGCCAGAGAAGGCATTAGTGCCCCTTTGCCAAAACATTGGAAACCCTGGTATGTTAATCCATCCATTGCTCAATTTATCTATCTATCTATCTATCTATCTATCTATCTATCTATCCATCTATCCATCCATCTATCTATCTATCTATCTATCTATCTAATCATCCCATTATCAATAATGATTTTCAAATTTTCTCTTTCCAAATTCTTTCATTCTTTTTAGTTATCACATTTTTTACAACTAAATGTAGCTTTGATCAGCTTTTCTTTTTCCTCTGTCTTTAATCTTGAAATTGAAATAAAATAGATTTGAAACATTGTATAAAATTGATCTCGTCCTGTTTTTTGGGTTGGGAAGTTTTTTTTTAAAGTCCTCACATAAACAAATTGAAAAACAATTACTGAGCCAAGTCAGTTTATGAATGGGGATAGAAAGAAAAAAGAACACACATCACTTTTATGAATTAGAGTTCATTCAATTACTATTCATTTGAATTTGTTTATTTTATCATAAGAAATGTTTTATGATGTTCTCTGATAAACTGGGAAGAAATTGGACACACACACAAAAAAAATTGGTTGTAAATTTTGCAAAAATATCTTTCAACCCCAAATATAGATATAAACAGATCTATAAGTTTTGTGGCCATGGAAAATAGTGATGGAACTTTTTAATTAAAAAAATGTTCTTTTCTTGAAGAAGAAATTGTCTTATTCTCAAATCTGTTAAATGGAAGGTGATTTAAAAATAACTTTTGTGTTCATTTCTTTATGCAAAACTTGGGTAATACTGAATTTTAACACCCATGGGTGCCATATCTAGTGATAGTTAGTTCAAAATGCATATGAACACCCATGTGTGTAAAAATACACTATTACCAAAATTTGTAATAGCTACATACACTTCTAGATTAAAAATATATATTTTTTCTGAAATGGATTTAAAAAAATCCTATTTCATTCATATTTGTCTTTTTTAACACCAAACTGGATATTTATTTAGAAAAAATAGGAAAATCTTTAAAATCTTTTAATACATGTTGTGCCCTACCCTCACTTTTTTTTTTTCTTTTTTGTAAATATTTTCTTTTTTTTATTGATTTTCAGCCAAGATCCACATGGAAGTATTTATTATTTTAATTTTGCTAATGGTGACAGCGTTTGGGATCATCCATGTGATGAACACTACAAATCATTGGTTGAAAATGAACGAAAAAAAGCTGCTTTCTTGAAAACTAATTCTCCAGGCAAGAAAAGTTCATTTATTTGGGTGGGACATTTCGGTTTGCTTGGGTGCTTTAACAGCATATCAACACCAGATAAACCATTCATCTCGACCATTTTCTCAACACAGTAAATCATATCCTAATAAATTGCATAGATCTGCAACAAATACAAATTAAATAACAGCATAAAAACAATTTAAAAGCCCTCAACAACATCTTAAGAGTTCTTAAGAGAAACAAGTCTATACAGTAAAATATATTTAAAAAAAAACCTTCATAACATTACAACTAACAACAATTCCAATATTCAAATAAAAATCTTAAAAAAAAAGAATAAAATAAATAATTAAAATAAAATGATAATAATAATTATAAACAAACTAAAAAGAAACAAAAAAAAACCCTAATAAGCAATAAACAACCAAAATTAAACAATCTTTTCTTCTTTAACCCAAGAAGTTTGAAATGCTTGTAAAATAAACCATCCAATCAACAATCAAAAGATCTTTTCTGTCTGTTCTTTGTTTTTTTATCAAATGAACAAATACAAAATTTTCAGACTTAATTTATTTTACTGAATTGTCAACAAATTTCTTCCACATTTTTATTAAATGTTATGAGATTCTAAAAGAATAAATTTCTAATTGATTTTTAAAAAAAAATGTTCCTTGTGAAATGATTAAAAAAAAGGTTTTGATTCTAATAAATTGTTTTTTTCTTTTCCAGTTGATTCCAGAAAAATCAAACCTCTTGAAACAAAAAAGAAAAAAGAAAAAACAGAAAACAATGTGAGGCAATTTTTTTATTTCAAAATATTTTTCCTTTTTTTTTAAATTTTTTTTTCTCTTTTTATTGAAATATTTTTTTAAAATAATGGAAAATTTTTAGTTTTTTTCTCTCTTTGAGTTTTTCAAAGTGATTTTTCATAATTATTCTGAATTTTTCATTTTTTAATTTCTGAAAAGAGAATTGGTGAATATTATTCCGATTATTTGGACTTTTATTCCCATTTCTTTAGACTCAATATTCCATTATTAACCTAAATTTTTGAAACCAGATTTATTTGGACTATTATTCTTGTCTGTATTTTATAGACACCCAACATTTCAGTTACTGTTCTCTTCAGGCTTCTTTCGGTCTTATGTCTTGGCAACCTTCTTATCAAATATGGAAGTCTTCTTATACTTAATTTGATAAACACACTAAACACTAATTTTCTTAATCCACATAATTTGTTTATTAACTCAGAACTGAAGTTACAATTCATTTCTTTGTCTTATTAAAAAATTCAGCTTATAATAGTATTTTTTTTCTTTTCTTATTTGTTGGTTTTGTATCGTGAAAATTGAATGATGAAAAAATTATGACAAATAATTTTGGTAAAATCCTTGCTTTATCACTGAGTTTATTTTTGGGAAATATTTCAGGAGCTCCGAACTGGAACTCCAAAAGCCAACCCCAGTGCAGGCACACCCTCAATGCATAAAGGTGGTCCGACTCTTGCTCCTCTTAAAACTGGAAACCAACTTGCTCCACTCCGAGGATCTAACACTCAAAATGTAAGTTTTAAACAAATCTTTATCATGTCATTCACCGAACCCTCCTCACCCCCAAACCCTCTGGTCTTGCTACAGTTTTAGATAATGCAAAAGTAATTTTTTGATTTTAATGTAAAAAAAAAGAAATAATTGTAAGTCTTGTCACTTTTATTAATTCATTCAGTTATGTTGTCCAAATGACAGAAATCAATTTAATATAAGTTCAATGTTAGAAAACAGAGCCTAAAATAATATACACTCATGAAAAATAAGTTGAAATTGACATTTTTCTAAAATGTTTTTGCAACTATTTCAAAAGGATCAAAACCAGTTGTTTTTATATGGAATTTCCTTCCTTCCTTCCTTCCTTCCTTCCTACCTTCCTTCTCTTCTCTTCTTTCTTTCCTTTCTTCTCTCCCTCCTTCTTTCTTTCCTTCCTTCTCTGCCTCCCTTTCCTTCCTTCATTCCTTCTCTTCCCTTCCTTCCTTTCTTCATTCCTTCTCTTCCCTTCCTTCCTTCCTTCCTTCCTTCCTTCCTTCCTTCCTTCCTTCTCTTCCCTTCCTTCCTTCTCTTCCCTTCCTTCCTTCTCTTCCCTTCCTTCCTTCCTTCCTTCCTTCCTTCCATTCTTCCTTTCTTCCTTCCAATTTCTAAACAAAAAAAATAAAAGATTTTCAATTGC
>JAUZSX010321089.1:0-11649 GCA_034780655.1 Idiosepius hallami | reverse complement strand
AGACTATGTGTTCATCTACCCAGTGGGTTTAACAGCGCCCCCAGATATTAACCTGGGTATTTTCCTGCCCGGCTCAATATATATATATATATATATATATATATATATTGGCAGCGACGATGGAGCATTGGTATAAGCTCGGGCTCTGGAATCGAATTACGCGAGTTCAAATCCAAGTCAAAACCATTATTTCACTTCAGCAGCCTCGGGCAGATAGGGCTCATCAACTCGGAAGAGCATCTCATCTAGGTGAAGGGTAACACCGGACGTAAAAGGCCCAGGTGAGAGCGCGTAAAAATGGCCTTGAGCAAAACTTGGGTTGGTGCTCACCAAGTAAATATAATATACATATACATGTATATTTTTAAATAAACCGTATCAATTAAAATTAGAAATTAAAAACTGGCAGTTGCTGACTCCTGTTGATTCCATGTTTATACTTAACTAATATTCAAGCTCAATCACTGATATTGAGCACTTTAACTATAAATTTAAGCAAACTTATCACTTGGATTAATATATATGTATATATATATATATATTGTTAAAAAATAAAATAAAAAGTAAAATCCCAAACCTGGAAAAACGGCAGCCACTGGTTACTGTCAATTTCACGCTTACGCAATCAGCAGACCAATCTTTGGCGCGATTTTTTACGCTCGTTTATATAGCTTCTCTGGGTTTGGGTGCATGCTGAGAGTTATATATATATATATATAAATGTCGTCTGTTGTGATCAGACCTGAGATACTGCCACTCCTACAGGAGGTGCAGCATAGGCGGGAGACGCACCACTGGTAGCACTGGCTGCATATCATCAGGGCCTAGTAGGCCACATCAGATGTCATAGTTGGATCTCTATAGCATTGTCAGTAACAACAGATGCTTGCCAAGATATCAACCTGTGTTGCATGTCCGTTATTCATTTCTATTGAACAACCAAAATGTCAAAGACCACTTACTCATCACATCCAAAATGTATGTTTACTTCATTTCTAAAAAAACATAATCTATCTGAGGGACCTAATAATACAAACAGACACCTGAGGGCTAAGAGACTCCTCTACAACCCCCACCCAAGTGTCATACATTATATTGTAGTTACTTGGTGAAGCACTAACCCAAGTTAGGCACAAGGCCATTTATACGTGTCCTTTTTATCTCTAGGTCTGGGCTTTAGTAATCAGTGTTGCCCTTCACCTAGATGAGTTTATATTTATTTGGTTGAGCACCAACCCAAGTTCAGCACCAGGCCATTTTTACGCACTCCATATAGCTGAGCTTTTTGCATTTAGTATTGTCCATCACCTGAATGAGTTGCTCTTCCAAGTTAACAAGCCACGTCTGCGAGGCTGCTAAAGGTGAATGTAATGGTTTTGACTGGGATTTGAACTTGCATACTACGGTTGCAGAGTCCAAGAATTTACCAATGCTCCACCCTTGCAGCGTTTTATATAATATAAATGAAAGAGAAAAGTTTGATGGCCTAGTGGATCGGTAGTTGGACTTGGGAATCATATTTTGTGAGTTCAAATTCTAGTGATTTTATTTGTTTTCATAATTGGATGAATTGGGAGAGAAATGAATCCCCACATTCCTTCCAGCTATGGGTTAAATAACGAATACTGTGTTAATAAAAAAAAAAAAACAACTTGTGTTGACAAAAAGAACGTTTCTTATTAAATAACCTTAAATTAAAAGGTTAATAAGCCGTGAAACACAAAAAATAAACCTTTCTAACTATTTATTATTCTCTATTTATCGATAAAAATCCATCTATTCTGTCTGCTCTATCTATTCTTTCTCTATTGAAAAACCGAAAAGAAAAAAATATAACGAAATAAAATACAACAAAAAGTAAAAACCAAAAACACACACATTCGCAAAAAAAAACCAAAAAACTAAACCTTAATTCTCTATCTATTTATTGTACTCCATGTATTTAGAGATAGAGATAGAAACTTTGAGGAAAAAAAACGAGTAGGGAAAAAATAGGAAAGGAAGGTAGAATTAACCCTTTCGACCCCCCCCCCATAGGGCCGATATATCGGCCTTAGTAACCAAAGGCAAAAAAAGACACACTAACATTTCGACCCTATGGTTCTTTAATAGAACGGCTCTGAGTGACTACTGGGTAATATTAATAAGTCAGGGTCCAAAGGTGGAGGTTGGAATAGAGTTGTGTATATGTATGTGTCTTCCTTTGTCTTAAGTCGTCAGGGCCGATAATATCGGTTCATTAGGGTTTAAAGGGTTAAAAAAATTTCGAAATTTCTGGAAAACTAAGTTAGTTTTCAAAAATAAACTGAATTATTTCCCTTTAAACGTACAATTAATTCACTAAAGAAAATGCGTTCGGAAATTTTGATTTAAAATTAATCTACGTTTTTTTAATCCCCTTCCTCGCAAAAAAATATCTCACAATAAAATAGTTCAAATAATTAAAGCTTCTTTTTTCATTTAAATTTTTTAACGATTTTTTTTTTCTTCATTCATTCGTTTTTATTTTGCACGATAATTCGATTTTCAGTCGTGCGTTTTTTATTCATTTCTCTTTATGCAAATAGAGAAAAAATGAAAATCAACAAGTAAGTTTATTTTTAAGAAAATTTCTACCCGAAGTATATTTTTGGCTAAATTCAGAAGAAATAATTTTAATTTTTTGATGATTTAAGAAAAACAAACAGTGATTTTTTTTCTGCATTGTTTATTTGTTGCGGATCGAGTTTTGTTTCCGAGGCAAAACACTAGACGCAAATATGGCGCCTACGAAGAATGGGGACCAAAATGAGTCCGAAAAAGAAATCGTTAACAAAATAGCTATAGCTTCAGTGGATGAAATTAAATTACTACTAAGTGAACCGGGAGTCCGGGTTGATTGCTTGGACGAACAAGGGACCACATTTTTACAACATGCCGCTTTTAAGGGCCGAAATGACTTATGCCAACTGTTTCTTCAACAGGGGGCCGATGTTAATTCGAATTTCCATAACGATGGTTACACTGCTTTAATGTTTGCTGGGATTTCTGGAAAAACAGAAGTTGTTTTAACATTGCTAGAAGCTGGTGCCAAAATATACCCAGTCAACAGAGTAAACAAGACAGCGGCTGAAATGGCAGCTTTTGTTGGTAACCACAAATGTGTATCAGTTATGAAAAACTTTGTACAAATTTCCGATATTGAATATTACTCTGAGCCGCGGGGTTTGGAAACAGAAGCCAAATTACCGAAAGAACTGGTTAAACCCCTGCAAGACCTGCTGAACAAGTCCTACCTGCATCCTGTAAAACTGTCTTATTATATCGAATCGAATATCGGTTTGTTAAAAGAGGCGAAAAAAGTAACGAAAGTTTTGGATATTATGTGCGAAAGAAGCATGAAGAGTACCGAAACGAACGACATAATGGCGATAAAGGTGAATTATTTCTCTTCCATTCTTCGGGCAATGGCCAAAAGCTACAACGAAAAAGGTGAGTCTTTAAGTCCTTGGTTAAAAAGTTTGGTAAAGGGTCGCGATAGTGACGGTTTTGCTGAGAAACCGGAGAGGTTAATCCGCCAGTCCATGAGGGATTTTCCTTACGCAGAATCGGAACTTTTATTACAGTTTGTGAGGACCGTCTCTCCGGTTGCAATCGGGTGCGAACCCACGGCCTTGACTGTCCTCACAAATTGCATCCACGGTCGAAGCATGGCGTCGGTCTCTGTTGTTTGTGAATGTTGCGGGGACCCGGAACCCCCCAAGAAATGTTCTGCTTGTAAAATGGTCCATTATTGCGATGTTCGGTGCCAGAAACTACATTATTCCAATCATAAAAAGTTTTGTGAGAAACTAGCCAAAGAATTCCAGAAAATCCAAGAATTAGAAAAGAAAAAGGAGGAAGAGAAGAAAAGGAAAGAAGAGGAGGAAGAGAAGAAAATGAAAGAAGAGGAGGAAGAGAAGAAAAAGAAAGAGGAGGAGGAAGAGAAAAGAAAGAAAGAAGAGGAAGAGAAAATAAAGAAAGAAGAGGAAGAAAAGAATAAAGACATGGACTTAAAAACTGAAAAATCCTTAACAACAATCACAGACGATGAGGGAGCGGACAACAAGGTAGACATCGCCGCCGCTGCGGCCGGAGGGGATGGTCTGGAAACTTCTTTGAAAAAAATGAACATTAATTTGAAAACCAATGAAAACACACAAGTTACAACATAAAACGAAGAATTCTTTAAAAATATTTAAATAAAAGAATATTTTCTTTAAAAAAAAATTTATTTTTTAAGATCTTCATTCCGCTTTCATCTTCGACCCGATCCCCTCCCCTGCTGCTGTCTTAACTTATTTTTCTGTTTTTTTCGGGGAAGGAACAACTGACACCAATTTTTTTTTTTTACCTATTCTTGAATAATAAAGATTTAATTAAAGCTAATAGTAATAATAAATTATATATACATAGAAGAGGACTTGTGTTTCTACACTTACATGTTCTCAGTGTTTCTTTTGGTTCTTCTTCCTCCCCACTCTCTTTTTGCGACACTCGACCGTGACTATAATAATACCATCGACCAAACTGAACAATAATATAAACTGCTACAAAACATTATAATAAATTGTCTTTAAAAAGAAAAAATAATATTCATATTTTGGGTAATATTAATTTAAATTTAGTCATTCATTGATATAGAAAGACTAGAAGAAAATTTATGAGTTCAATCACCTGAAGAAGGCCGAAGAGTTTATCGACCGAAATGTTGCGATGGTAACGAATGTAACAATTTTTTTTTTCTTTAAAAAATTGGAACTTAATCCGATTTTTTGAGTGGCCATTATAATCGTCGTATTGGGAGTTAGTTTTTACTGACATAAAAAGAAGAAAATAATATGCGAACGGAGTTTTTTTTTTTTTTTAGATTAAAATTTCAAACATGCGATGATGCGACCAGTGCAGTGCACGTGCACGCACGAGACAGGCCACCCCGGCCAGATCCACCTTTTATTTTGTTTTAATTTCTCTCTCTCTCTACCTCTAAAAATATTTATAAACTTTAATATTTAGTTGTTAAGGATTTAAAGAAAGTCCGAGGGTGGAGATAAGGAAAGAGAAAGAAAGCTAATTAATGAAGAAACAAAGAAAAATAATTCTTATTGAAAAAAAAAAAGTGATTAAAAATTTTTAAAAAATCTATTGTTGGGAAATTAAGAACCATAAACCAGAAAATAATTTAGATAATTTTTTTTTCAATTGTCAACTTTATTAGTTCTCTTCTTGTTGTTGATATTGATGGATTATTCTCTCTTGTTTTATTTGTTGTTGTTACTGTTGGTTTCGAAGAGACAATTACTTTTTTTGTGGGGGTGAAGAAGCACTGGAAGCAGAAAGAAAACTTGTTTTTTTTCTTTTACGTTTTTCTCATAAAAATAAAAGTTAAGTCGTCAATTGGTTTTAGTTTTATTTTGTTTTTCTAATTTAAATTTTCTTAAAGAGATGAAGGGCAAGTTAAGTTGTCCCCCCTACGGAAACAACAACTTGTCCAACTTTAACACTACTTAAAAGGAACTCAGGTTTCAAATGTTGGGTTTTGGGAGTATTCGGGTCTGTTTCGAATAAATAAGGGATTAATATTTGTTTTTTACTAATGGTTTTCAATGGTGGCCGCCATTTATATTGTTTGTTTTGACTAACCCTAATCTCAACCCTACCCCTTACTCTCACCTTAACTTCAACCCTAAGCAGACCAAAAAATACCCCTAAAAATCATTATTTGAAAAGTGAGTGTTGTCGTAGGGAAACTCTAAACTTTACACATTACATTCACCAAAACAAATGAATTATTAATTTAAAAATCAAATTCAAATTTTGGTGGGTAAATTTTTACTTTTGATCCGGTTTTTATCAGTAGACGCAAAAATATTTTATGTAAATTTAGTTGTGCTAAATGATTTCGAACAAAAATTAACCCAAACCCCTAAAACGACAGTGTATGTATGTGCCCTAAGGATAATATTGAGCATGAGAGTAGTTAGTATCGTTTCTATGAAACTGGCTTGAATGTAAAGACAATACCTTTATTGTTTTTAACTACGATAAAACTAATCCTGAAAAACACAAAAAGAAAATAACAAAAACGTTCAGGCATTTATTGCTTAAGAAAATGTCCAAAAACAAGTTTATGAGTGTGTGTGCAGATTTTGTAGTTTTAAGGAAAAAAAATTTAATATATGAAAACTGAATTTTCTGTTCTTTTACTTTATTCAAAATTTGGATTGTCAAATCCTAGGTTTGAATCAACAAATTAGGTTAGTAAGGACTTGCTAAATTAGCCCCTTCTTTTTTATATCTAGTAAACCGAATTAAGAGAATAACCAATTCTAGTAATTAAGTATCCTTTTTTTTTCTTCACAATTAGATGAATAAAAAATTAAAAAAAAAAAAAATATTGAATTTTGATTATTTCAAATATAATGTTGTATAAGGGACACTACTTTCACTTTTACTTTTCATAAACTTTCTACAGAATTGGTTGTATTTTTTAATTGAAGAATGTCGTTTTTTAAAAAAAAAGTATTCACATACGTGAGTTCAAATCCTAATAATCACTCCACACTCCATTTGCATTCATAATTGAACTAATACCCTTAGGAAAGATATGAATCTTTGCATTTCCTCCAGCTATGGATTAAATAGTGTACATCGCGTTATTCCTAAACCTATGTATTGGCAAAAAAACGTTTATCAAAAAATGATTGTACTTGGCATTAACTGACTTAAAAAGATTGCCATATGGCATAAAACAAAACCAAACAAACAATTTGAACTGGATTTATTCCTCTAAAAATGGTGAAATTTTAAAGTCAGTGAATAATGATGCCTGCCAGAAATCCATCTTGTCTAAATGTGGATAGAAAATAAAGTATTTCCTGTGATTAAAATTATTTTCTTAAAAAGATATGAATCTAATTTTTAGTACACCCACTACGGCTAATGCCACCTACAGTAGTTGTATTCTCTAAAATTAAAGGGACAATTTAGAAAAAAAATTTGATTATAAAAACTGTGAACTTATTGCTACTGAGACCTAGGGGTCACAGTTAGTTTTTGGTGCCCTTCTACAAAACATAGACTGAAGGTAGGTATCTGAAATTATGGAAATAAGTTGCTGTAATAGTTTGATTATTAAATATAACAGATCAATACAATAGACTCTTCAATGTGACAGATTAGTAAACTCTTTGTTTTATGAGAACAAAATTAATTTAATGTCTCATTCTTCATCCACTTAAAACAACTGTATTCATGTAAAGTCCACTAATCTTTGCACTACCCACTGAATAACAACACCACCTCATACTCTGCTACACACACCATCTCCCAAGTGGTCTCATCTCAACATCTTTTTTCTTTTAATGAAGTAGACAAAACTCTGCTGCCAAGTAAGTACATGTCTCGACAATCCTCACGGTTACAAAATCGTCTTTTCCATAAGCCCGGTTGCTTTTATGAAATCTCAGTTTTAAAATGATTTATGTCCGTAAGCAAGAAGACTTTCCAAAATTGAAACCTGTGAAATGAACGCCTCAAACAAAATAGGCAGATGAACATTAGATAAATAACGTTGACTGATGTACATACGAAAGCACTTCTCTTGATTGGTAGCAGTTCTAAACTAAACATTTGAAAATATCTGAAAAGGCAAACTTTACTACAGGTTTTCACAAATCTCACTTGTGTTTCTTGAAAATGAATATGTTGGTTAAACTTGTTTATAGACACTCATTTGGGAATATAAGATTATGGAATAAGAAATTTGGTTTAATGCCTTTTTCTATGAGATTTCTTTTAGGTTTGTAATGGCGTAACTAAGAGGGTGACAGAAGCAAAGGATATTTGACATGTGATAACCATTAGTTATTCTGAGTTAGTCCACACTTCCATTATTCAAGCATATAATATATATATATATATATATATTCATATAAATATCTATTTTTAGTGTTTTTTGTTTTTTTGTCTATTCACCAAGGAATGAACCATTCCACGTTTGAGAAAACCTATCTATTTGCTGTGTGGTCTCTTGCAATAGTTATTTTTTGTAATTATAATTATGGTGTTACGTCAATCAGACATCATGTGGAAATACTGGATTAAAGGGACGTAACTGTGTTTTGTTTATTAAAAAAATCAGTTTATAAACATTATCGGTTTTGAAAAATGATAATCAAGTCTTCTTGTAAGCAATGAATGCCAACTGCAATTGGTTTTAATTCATCTGGTTTTATATATATATATATTTTTTTTTTTATTTTAGAATAAAGCCATATTTTTGGTTTTTAGTATATTTTCTTGAAAAAATGTTTCTCACTTATTTTTCTCTATTTTTAATTCAACTGACATTTATTAAATAAAAAATGTAGTTCACACTACACAGCAGCATACCTATCTATCTATCTATCTATCTATCTACACTGAATGCAAAAAGCCCAGGTATATAGAGCACATAAAAATGGCCCTGTGCCTACCTTGGATTGGTGCTCGACCAAGTAAATATATCCGCACCCTTGGTTGCTTTTATATAGCTAAACCGAAAAAAATTCTTATCTTTAGTAGAACATACAAATAAATAAATTATAGTTCTTCTGCAGCATTATATGATTATTGATAATAAATATAAAGTTCATTAAGGCTAAAATGATGTGTTAACGGTGTCAGCCAGTTATATTTTGGAGCTATAACTCTATTATCAAACTATTAGTCTTTTTTTTTTCAGATATCACGAGATATCACTATAACTACGAAACCTAAACAGAAAGGAGAAAGAAAAACAAATAGAAGTATTAAAAGAGCTAAAATAAACAATAACTATTAAAACAGCTATGAATATTACAAAATAACCCACAAAGTGTGTTGGCATGCGTCTGTCATGACCGACAATACTATTGTGTTCGAACTATGATATCTTATGACTAACGATGACCCACTAGGCCCGGATGACGTTTGGCCAGTGCTGGCAGTGGTGTGTCTCCTGCCTACACTACACCTTATGTAAGAGTGCCATTATCTCAGGTTCAATCGTACAGACGACACTGTCGCAGGGACAAGCAGAGCGTTCATGAGCTGACTTGAAAAAAAGAGTCAGTTCGGATCCCCACCAGGACTGTTAAGCTTGCTTGGATGGTCCTTGCATTGACCAAATGCTTCTCTCGCCTGAATTCTCCCTGTGTCAGAGGAAAGGCCATGCCAGTGCGTCTGAGAGAGAGAACGGGTGCAGGGGCTGCCACAGAAGAAATCCATGATAATCTCAATCGGCCCCCACTCCATTTGCTTGTATATTTTTATATTCATAGTAGACGAATACAGGGACAAAAAAAGACTAATGGTTTGATAATGGATTTATAGCTCCAAAAAATAACTGACTGATACCTTTAACGCATCATTTTAGCCTTAATAAACCTTATATTTATTATAGATAAATAAATTAAAATTTTTTTTGAAAAAATAGAGAAAAAAACAAATTTCAAGGAAGAAAAAATTTATTGAAAAATTTTAATAAAAAATAAAACAATTTTTGTTTTGTGTTTTTTTTTTGTCCAAATTTAGAGCAATAAAAAAAAAAGGAAGGAAAAAATGTCTTTTTTTATTAGAAAATAATGAAATGAGAAAATTTGTTTCCAGTGCAGCAAAAAAGAATTGTTATAGTTGATAAAAATAATTGCATTGGGCAAGGAGTGGTTACATGCTTGGATTTGAAATGTTAAAATGGGATTTAGTTTTTCAGAATCCTTGGGGTGAAACTTGATAATTTGTAGAACTATTTTTCAAACTATTGTCCTCATTGTTATATTCACAAGGTTTCGTCCGATAAACTCTTTGGCCGTTTTCAGGTGATACTGCCATATCGCAATACTTTATATCATATATATTTAACACCTCCCTGATATTATATTTATTCGGTGAGCACCAACCCAAGTTTGGCACAAGGCCATTTTTACATACCCGGGCTTTGTATATTCGGTGTTACCCTTCACCTAGATGAGTTAACGAGCCCTATCTGCCCGAGGCAGCTAAAGGTGAATGCAATAGTTTTGACTGGGATTTGAACTCGCATACTATGATTCCAGAGTCCGAGCTTTTACCAATGCTCCACCGTCATTGCCTAAAACATATCCCTGATATGAAGTGTTGAAATATGGCACTATCATTTGAAGATGGCCGAAACATTGTGAATATAGCAATAATAAGGATGAGGACAACAGTCCGAAAAATAGTTCTACAGTTAAAATGTGAGTTTGAATTCCAGTCAGACCACAACAGAGTTTCTTTTTTTTGTTGACAGTTATCCATGATTAGCACAGGTCTGCCTTTTTGCGGCTGTTCAAAGACCGGTTGCCACTTCATCCGGTCGGTTGTTTGTTCCTCCCTGAGGTTTCTAGTTTTCCCTGGTTCTAGCTGCTCATGTTTTTCAGGGTCATCCTACGACTGAAGCTCCTTTGAGGCATAAGTTGTAGGCTTTGTTGATCCAGCCATTGCTCCTCTGAAGATGGCCAAACCATTGAATACGTCTCTCCCAGAGGGCTACTTCTAGAGGTGATATATAAAGTTTCGCGCAGAGTTCTGAGTTGCTGACATGCTCAGAAGGCCTCACATGGCACATCCAGCACAGCATAGTGTTGTGGGTGAAACACACCTAATGAACTCTAACAATCACTATAAATGTGATCTCTCTCGTCAACCAGAGAAGATTTCAGCATAGCAGCAGGAGCCGCTATGCTGCCAGACTGTGCGCCACCATTTCTGTACCTTTGTTAATATACTTATTTGTTAAACCTTAATACTGTCGTCTTGTCTCTTACACTGTATGCAACTCCACACTCGGCTACAACTCGACCACAACACATAGATTATTTGTTCCTAGTGAGATTGTTCACTTATGGTTTCTCCAGGCAGATGAGGCTCATTAGATGGGTAGAGAAAACTCATCTATGAAGGAGGACAAAACTGAATTGAAAAATCTGGGAAGATACTGGCTGCTCACCAATTCCATCAGTTGGAGAAAGAAATCTCTGTAAGAGGTAAATAATCTACAGATTTATTTACTATTCAAATAGCAAGGATCACCTTATTACAGAATGTGGCCTTTTGTCATTACTGTACTTAATTAAATCATCAAATATTTAAAGGCAATAATTCGTAAAATACCCAGTTGCATAGATAAATTATTATAATTATAATCTAATTCTTTTTGGGGATAAAATAATTTTTTTTTAGGGGGAAGTGGCAGTACCAGTGGTAATCATAGTAATAGATCATTGTGGTCATTTTTTTTTTCATTGTTATCATTGTTAGCTAAATAAGATATATTAGTTATAGAAAACATCTAATTAATAAAAATTATTTGAAAAAATATATCATTAAAATCTTGTGACCCTTAAAGGCTGATATATCAGCCTTGGAGACCTAGCAAAAAAGATGACACAGTTGATATTTTTGCCCTGTATGATAGGCTACTTGGTAGTTTTGCTAATTACCTATATATATATATATATTTTTTTTTTGCTAGTTATAGCTTTTTTTTACACCAGGACCCAAAGGATTAAAAAAGGAAAGTAATATATTTTTACACTGAATTATTCATTATAATTTTATTCTACTTGAGTCTGGTTAATATCAATTCTC
>JAUZSX010321079.1:0-11649 GCA_034780655.1 Idiosepius hallami | reverse complement strand
GAAGGTGGACCATCGGTAAAAGCTCGGGTTCTAGAATCATCGTTCAAATCCCAGTCAAAACCATTGAATTCACCTTTAGTTGCTTCGGGCAGATGGGGCTCATTACCCCAGAAGAGCATCTCATCTAGTTGAAGGATTACCCCGAATGTAAAAAGCCCGGTTAAGAGCACATAAAAATGGCCTTGTGCCAACTTGGGTTGGTGCTCATCAAGTAAATATAATATATACATACATAGATCAATCTGTGGGGCGGGATTGCTTATATTATTCTTAATTATGCTATTTATATGATAAATTGATATATGGGGGGGGGCTTTGAAACCAATTTGGTTTTCAGCCAGAAAAATAGATGCTAATGGGTCAAACAACTCCTAAGTAAGAGTTGGAAATATTGCTAGTACACTGTAAAACAAAGAATAACAGATCAAAACAATGTTTTTTTTTTGTTTTTGTTTTTTTGTTAGAACTGTTTTTCTGGAAGCCTGAAGATAAATCCTTGGACTACAGTTATTGTTGCTTAGTGGAAAATGGGCATATTTTTACAAAATGTTCACTTAACGATCACCCATGTATGTATGCCCTGAGAGTCCATAGGATCCAGCAAAAAGCAGATACATACACACATATTGATAAGGACAACCACAAAGTCTACCTAGTCCAGTTAATCTATAGGGAGATGTCAGGATGCAAAAATAAGGGAAGTCTCTAAATCATCCAAGAAGTTAGGGATAACAAACATTTTGAAAAAAAAAAAAATAATAATAATAATAATAATGGCTGTGATAATATGCTTTTTTTTACAAATTATTCTTGTCATGGACTTGACTATTTTGCAATTTTACCATTTCTTTTAATTCTTTACTTATTAGTAGAGTTATTATAACATACTTTTATTAAAATATACTTGTCACAGCCCTAATAACTATGGATTTGGCTTTATAATTAGGGCTGTGACAATATTTTTCTATTTAGGAATATGCTTGTCACATCACTAATTATCAAGGCTGTGACAAACATATTCCTAAATAGAAAAATATTGTCACAGCCCTAATAACTAGGGATGAGACAAGCATATTCATTCCTAAATAGAAAAATATTGTCACAGCCCTAATTATAATGCGAAAACAACTTCTTTCAAATAAGTTGTCAATGTGAACAGGGTCATAAATTTGGACCGAGGTTGGTAATTGAAAGAAACCCATTTCTGAGATAATAACTAAGTACAAAAGACTCCTTTGTTCAACATGGTTTGCTAGAAATGTTTTTGGTTGTATGGAAAAAAAGAAAGAGGAGAGAGAGAGAGAGAGAGAAGTAAAGGCAAGTCAATTGGAAACATTGTTTCAAAACACTTTCCATCAGATTTTTACATTTATTTGCTAAGCTTTTCAACATGGGCTTCTGGTCAGTTGAGATTACATGACAGCCCATCCATCACAAACTAATTTAAAAGCTATTCACTTAAATTTTCATGCCGGTATTTTCTATTAGTATTTAATACAAATTAATTCAAGATGTATTTTTTAAATATATCATCTATCTTCTAAATATAGACGAATATGTTTAAGCTCACTTTACCAAAAACATAATTTAATTTCTAACATCAGCTATCAGTAAACACAGTAGGAGAGATGAGAACCTCTAATCTTTTGCAAGCCATCCATTTAGGACTATGGCTGATAACCAAAGGCCTGGCATACCACAGCTTTGAGAGTTCTGGTTTAGAGTTGCACCATGATATTATTTGCAACTTATTTCTTAAGTACTAATAGATAAACACTACTAATGTTGATCCGAAAGTAATGCCATCTATTTTTTTATAAGTTGAAGACCTACAAAGGCAGGAGGGATACTTTAAAACTAGCAATATAAACACAATGTTTTGGGCTACAAGGGTGGAGCATTGGTAAACACTTGTACTCATGAATTGTAGCACGCGAGTTCAGATCCCAGTCAAAACCATTGCATTTACTTTTAGCTGCCTCGGGCAGATGAGGCTCGTTAACCTGGGAGAGCAGTTAATCTAGATGAAGGGTTACACTAAATGCAAAAAGCCCAGGCATACAGAGCACGTAAAATGGCCTTGTGCCTAACTTATGTTTTTGCTTGACTAAGTGAATATAATAAATACAATGTTTTGCTGAACTTTAACTTCATATCTTAATTTAAAAGAATTATAAAGAAAATTCTTTTTCTTTTTGCTTAGGTTATCTATCTATTTATTTATTTTTTATGAGTGACATATTTTGAATTTTTCTTCTTTTATTCATTTGGCTGTTGTTGTGGTCGAGTGTGGCGTTGTATACAGTGTAGTTAAATATAAGAAACAAGACAGTATTAAGGTTTAACAATTGTTGTGGTCGAGTGTGGCGTTGTATACAGTGTAGTTAAATATAAGAAACAAGACAGTATTAAGGTTTAACAATTATATTAACGAAAGGTACATAAATAGTGGCACACGGCCTGGCAGCATTGCTGCTATGCTAAAATCCTCTCTCTCTCTCTCTCTCTCTTTCTGGTTTACGAGAGAGATCACATTTACAGTGGTTGTTCATTAGGAGGTGTGTTTCCCCCACAACAGCTCTCCATTATGAAATTTATTTAAACTATTTATACTCATTATCACCTGGACATTAAATTTTTGTGGAAGACTTTGTGCCAGGAATTTTGTTGCTTGAGTGATTTCAATGCCATCAACAATCTTTTGATAAACTTCCTTTGATTCACACAATATGTACTATTTAACCCATAGCTGGAGGAAATGTGATGATTCAGATCTTTCCCAAGGGTATTAGTATAATTATGAATAAAAATGGAACAAGGATTTGAACTTGTGTATTAGAATCCTGAAGTCCGACTACCAAACCTTAAGCCGAGCGGACCTCCCCATTTTCATTTTAAAACATATTTTAAATAAATAAATAAATAATGTTTTAATACTAAAATGGAGAAGTTTTACTAAAATGGTCATTTGTTTTCTTCTTTTGATATAGACAAATTTTAATTTCAAAATATATTTTAGAAGAAAAAAACAATAAATATATATATATAAGCATAAGCAGTTCTTTATTTCTGAAGAGGAGGTGGTGCTCTTTCCACTGGTTTTGTTGTAGTCCACATGCACTATGAAACCCCTTTTCGCAGAACACACACATGTGCATGCCAGGCGTGTGACGTTGCAGGTATCTCTGATAGGACATGTCCTATAAGTTTTTTTGGGATAATTTTTTTTTCATTGTTGGGGGCTCTCACACCAGTTACCTCTGTCAAGAGCCAGCTGTTCCCAATTCTTCACCTCAATACGTAATATATATATAACGTTTGACATAAGAAGTTTTTACTAAAATGGTAATTATAAGTTTTAGACCGCAGAAAAGATAAGGAATTTTTTACATGTTTCATACATACCTGGAGAACATCATAGCTAGGATTTTTACTTTTCTTAAATGCATCTTCAAGATAAGGATTTGATGAAGGCTTGCGATGCGCGATTTCTCGAATTCCTAGCTTCTTTCCTATGTGTGTAGCTATACTTCTGTAAAGATAAAAGTATAAAGTATATTTAGAAAGAGAAATCAAGGATATTTTCAATAGCTGTAATTCATTAACAATAAAAATATATAATAATATAAAAAACAATAAAAATATATAATAATATAAAAAACAATAAAAATATATAATAATATAATAATATAAAAATACATAATAATATAAAAAACAATAAAAATATATAATAATATAATATAAAAAATATATAATAATATAAAAACAATAAAAATATACTATAATATAATATAAAAAATACATAATAATATAATAATATAAAAATATATAATAATATAAAAAACAATAAAAATATATAATAATATAAAAATTAAACATAAAAACGAAAATAGCAACTGAAACAAAAATTTCTTTTGCCATATTTCAAGGTTGAGATAAGGATTAGTTTAAAGATTCAGTAGTAATAATCGAGCTTGTTTAGAACAAAACTGCAACTTAACACAAGATCACATTTAATAATCCACATCTTTTACAATTCGGATTCCTCTAAGACTGTCATTGACTGAGTCAAGTATGCTGATAGGATGAAAAAATTTTCAAAACCAAAATCGTTGATATAGCATAAAAAAAAAAAAAATAAACAAACAGAATATAGCTCTCTTTCTTTTAAAATATTTAAAAACTGTTGCTTTCACCTTTCCCACTTAGAAATATTGATGTGTATATTATATTTACTTAGTCGAGCACAAACCCAAGTTAGACACAAGGCCATTTTTATGTGCTCTGTATCCTGGGTTTTTTGCATTCGGTGTTACCCTTCGCATAGATGAGTTGCTCTCCCAAGATAACGAGACCCACCTACCTAAGGCAGCTAAGTTGAATGTAATGGTTTTTGACTGGGATTTGAATTTGGGTCATACGATTCTGGATTCTGAGCTTTTACCAATGCTCCACCATTGTATTGATGTGAATATATATAATTAATGGAATGTACATTTCAACAATATCATGAATGAATAAGCTGTCTTTATTGTATTGATGTATATGTATGACTTTTTTCTCTTCTTTTACATAAGCATTTTTCTTGCTGTTTTTCCATTTTTTTGTTCTGTGTGTTGATCTGTGATTTTCACATCCTTTTTTTTTTTTTTTTTTTTTTTTAAATCAAAACAAATTTTCAAGTGAAATACATAAAAGAAACAAAAGAGCTGAAAGTCCAAAAATAAATATAGATAATTATCAAACTTGATTGATTGATTGATTTAACCAGCATATCGACTCTCATTAGATCTTTCAAAACTGTTTTAATTTGCTCTACCTAGTTTACTTGTTTTACAGTTTTTGCTTGTTTAGGTTTTTTTTATGTTCTTTTGTCTGTTTGCTTTTTGAAGGTGGTTGTTTGTCTTTAATTATTTTTTTGGAGGAACAAGATTTTTTTTTGTTTATTTTTAAGAGTTTGGTTTTACATTCTTAGGTTTAGTCCAGTCTCAAAAATGAGAGAAAATTTTTTGTGAAGTTTTTAAATATGTCTTTCATATTGTTGGTTGGTTTTTAGGTGGTGTTTTCTTACAGCAGCATAATCATCACATTCTACAAGGATGTATTCGATTGTGCAAGTTTTCTGACATGTCAGGCATTGAGGTGGTTCTTGACTTTATTTGGAATGTCAAACTTAAACATTTTTTTTAATAAGATAAGATTACAATTGAATAAAATAATCAATGACAGGTGTAAAGCACTTATATTATAAATGGCTTTTGATTCTAGGCTTATGAATGTATAAAAGAATATCGAATTCCATTTTTTTCATAACATGTTCCTTAAGCAACTCCTCAGTGTAGTTCCATTGTTAAAATTTCTCATACTTTAGTTCTCAGCTTGATATTGATCAGTTTTGACACGGAGTCAACTGTCTTTCGGTCTGATAATAACACAGACAAGAAACTGACAGTCACCCAAGGCCATTGACTGCATTTGCATTATTCATGCTCTATCACTTATATATCAAATATCACTATCACTTATATACTAAATTAATATAGGCAATCAATTATATGCAGCCATTTGTCAGTGTATTTAGGCAGAATTTTAGAGACTGGCAACAATTTGTTGATTTTTAAAATTTTTAAAGTGTTCTTAATGGAGTTTCTCTTTAGAAATTTGCCAAAATTCATATAATCATCAAATCAATATAAATTTTTTACCAATTATTTAGTGAACAATGAACTTTATAACGGCATATTTTTTTTATAATTGATTAAAATCTTTTTTTTTCTTATAAAACCCCTCCTTACTTATTTGTTCATTGTTTTAGCCTTGATCTAAACTGATCCACTATAAAGCATATATTTGTCTGTATGGGAAAAGATGAAGATTGGAGAAAAATTAAAACTTTAATTTCAGGTCACTTCTGGTCTTTGAAATTGCAGATTGAAAATCAGAAATTCAAATGTGCTTAATGTTTTATCTTTCATTATTTGGAATGTGAAATTCGCATAATATCATATTAAAATTATTATATTTTAAATTAGAATGAAAAAAATTTTAAAATGCATTAATTTTCTAGAAAACATTAAACTGTTTAAAGTGAGTAGCCCTTTATAGAACACACAATCCACTTTATTTAAGTCTAAACAACCTCCCTGAGAATTGTTAACAAGGACTGATAATATTCTGTAGACTACATAAAAGCACTGGACCCAAAAACAAGAGAAAACTGAAAGAAAAATCCTGAAAAAGAGAATAAAAGTTCTCTTTAATGAAACGAATATAGAACTTTGTAAGTTCTTTCCTAATGGATTCCAAAACGGCAGATTTTCTTGAAAATTCATGATGTACTTATGCCTAAATAAATTATTTTCCTGAATCCACAGAGCCACTGTGATGACTTAACTGAGATTTGAACTTGCAAAATGCAATACATGCCAAGTCCTATCTTTTACAACTTTTTACAAAGGAGATATTTGTGTGTGTGTGCAGGCTCATACCTCCTTTAGAGTTTTCAATTCCATTACAAAGTATAAATTGTAAGTTTTATGACACTAGATTATCATTGACCTATGAGGAATTTAGCAATTAATTTAAATTAGAAAGTCATAGAAGCAACGCCTTTAATTCATGGAAAACAGAAAAGATAAAAAAAAAAAAAAACATAGTAAGAGGAATGATAGTAATTCATATGTTTTCATGTGAATGCTGTTATTTTATGGTAGTGAGGTGGAGCAGTGGTAAAAAGCTCAGACTATGGAATCATATTATTTGAGTTCAAATCAGTCAAACCATTCCATGTACCTTAAGCTACCTCAGGCAGATAGGGTCTGTTGACTTGGGAGAGTTTCTCATCTAGGTGAAGGGCAATGCTGATTTCAAAAGCCCCAAAAAGTTGTCCAGGTAGGGGTTTGAGCATAAGGCTAGCGGCTCTTTCTAAAAAAAAAAAGTATGCTATGGAAACACCAAAAAAAAATTATTTGCTGCCAAACGCACCACTGGGTGTAATGATTTTAAGGTAAGGTTAGTTTATAGTTACTTTATCAAGCAACAAGCCAAGTTAGGTGCAAAGCCATTTTAATGTACTCATTAGATCAGGGGTGGGCAATTATTTTGGCTAGAAGGCTGCATAGTTGGGGCTAAAGGCAATGGCGAGCCACATTAATAACATCAGTTAATAAACATAAAGTTTCAAAATGTAATGAAAGTATTAAATTTGATTTTAAAAAAATCAAACAATTGAATTACCATGGTTTTATTCTGAAAAGTAAACTAATTTTATCATTCAATGGGACAAATGCGTACTAGAGTGAAAATTGGCTAGCACACATGACATTTTGTTTAAACTAATAAAATGTCGCGAGTCGCACATAATATGTCAGCTGGCCATATGAGGCCCCAGGGCCACAGGTTGCCCAGGCCTGCATAAGATCCCTGGGATTTTCTTTAAATTAGTATTTCCCTTCATCTAGATTAATTACACCCTTGAGTTAGTAAGCCCCTTCTGTCCGAGACAGCTGAAAGTAAATACAATGGTTTTCACTGGGATTTGAACTCATGTAATATGATTCTAGAGTCCAAGCTTGCACCAATGCTCCATCCTCCCTATCTGTTAGTTTATAGAGTTGTGTTGACGTCATGATTGGTTTACCCATAGTTGGGTACACAGTTAACTTGAAGCAATTTAATTACATCACTAAAGAAAGAATTTTAATTAACATACTCAAAATTTCATAGATTTAGTAATTCTTTTTTTTTAACCATATCTAATCCATTTTTTTTTTCAGTTAACAATTGCAATTGTAGAGTGGGGAAAAATAGCTAAAATAGAAGTCTTTAGATTTTCACTGTTGTCACTTTGAATCAAAACTTAAGTTGATATTGAAACTGTCCTTGTATGAACTGAATTATATCTTTCTTTAGTCATTGAAAGCTAACTATTGTTAAGATTAGAAAACTGTGACTGCCACTGATTTTTTAGTAGCTTTAAGCCATAAATTGTCTGTAAATTACTGTTTTCTGTTCATTGAATAGCTTATATTACTAGTTCTAGAACACCCGATTCAAGAATGACTCTACAAAAACAATAGTGAATGAGAAGTCAATTATCTATAGCTAAAAAAAATACAAACATAATTGAAGAACATTCAAATGAATAATCTAATAATCTATGTTCCCTAGAATTGAATAAATTAAAATAGTTATTTTTTACATTCAGTAGATTATTTAGTAAAGCAACCTCAGAAAACTAATTAATAAAGATAAGGAAAAAAAAAACGAATTGAAATTAGCTAGTAGTATAGTGCAGCAGGCAGTTTGTTTTGTTTTTTTTTTTATAGAGGATCATCTTTTGGCTGTCACCAATAATTTTAAATAATAGAACACTGAATTAATTAGTGTCTGCAAATGATAAAAGTGGCAAGAGTAATGAGCCAATAGGGAGATTAGAGTTAGGAATGAATATCAAATTTCTAACATAAGTGAAACAAACTCATGAACAAAGCCTCTTATAAATATGGATGAAAATTTAAAAGTGTATCTTATGATTTGGCATTCAAACATACAGTTTAAAATCCAAAAGGTTCCAACAGATTTAACACTTAATCTAAGATGACAGAAAGAAATGAATCAAGTTACTTATTAAGTTAAAAAAAAATGTACAAAATGTTACAAATTATTAACCTCCTAACATAAGTGAATTCATAGGAAAAAATTAACAAACTGTTGGAGACTCCCCCATAAGAAATGGTGGACGACTCCATTTGTCACTTCTGTCCACGACGTCACTTCTGGAATAGTCAGGTGACCAGGAAGGTCATGGTTGACTCCGTTTTCTTGTTGTATATTTCTAAATACACATTGTTACCTGTTCCTGTGTTTTATGTGTTATCTTATTTCCTGCTAATACCACTCAGCTGGGGGACACCCAAAAATGCCACCATAAAAAATATGAAAAAATAAAGAAACAAATTTTATTTTTGAAGATCTATTTAATTAAGCAGCAGGCAAACAACTTTATAACAACTATTGTTGAAACTAATTTAGCAGTCTGACATATTAGACAATAACACAGAAACGATAAAACAGGTCTATAAAGAACTGATTTATCAGTTTAGTATTAAACACCAACTGTGAATTCAATAATACTTTCTTTACATTAATTGATTTATTATAATCAACAACAAGGAATCAAAATTTTACTCAAATGGCAATAATCTCCCACTTTTTAAAATCATAATTTGTTCTTTGTTTTGCTTTTATAATCAGTAAAAGATAGTTTATTGGCAAGTAGACCAAATAAGAAATATTTTAAACTTGCAAGCCGAGATAAAATGTAATGTTGTTATGGGCTCGAGCCGGTTGGGCATATATTGGGTCTTATCGTATGATTTGAGAAATGCCCATCTGGCTGCATATATAAAAGGGATGTAGTGAGCATACGGTGGAGGGAGAATCGACACCCCACGTAGAAGAAGTCAAGGCCAAATAAAGCAATGATAATGACACCTTTGGTCTTGGCCTTACTTCATCTCTACCTTTTAGTTGAACAACAGGATGAAGACACTCCTTTTCCTGGAGACCTGAAAGGCTCCAGAAAGACGATCAACAAAAATGTAAGTAGCCCTTCCAATTCCAGCTCTACTCTCTGCCTGCATTGATCGTCCATCCACGTGTATAGACTGGCCACAGCATAACATATTAGTGTAATGGTGATGTCAAGAAATAACTGCATTGTTATTTATTGTTTATCATTAACATAATAATACATTGCATGCTGCCATTAATATATAATTAATATCATTAATATAATAATACATTGCATGCTGCCATTGATATATAATTAATATCATTAATATAATAATACATTGCATGCTGCCATTAATATATAATTAATATCATTAATATAATAATACATTGCATGCTGCCATTTCATACACAAAGGTTATTCCTAAAGTAATGCCTCCTATTTTTTATTCTGTTCAAATGGATCAAAGGAAATTGCAAATTGCATTGTTATGACAACTGAAATTATGCATTTACAACCTGCAAGTTTCATCTCTTTCTTGCAGATATTGATGGTGTGAGATTCTAAAGCAACAACTCCAGTCATTGTCAGATGTATCGTTGAATTTCTCAATGCAGAAAAAATTGAACCCATCAACATTCACTGACACCGGTTGAAGGTTTACTAAACTAATGCAGTTGATGACAACATATTTACAATTTTAATTATTCACTTTTTGTCTAAAATTTGTTTTTTCTTTAAAATAAGTTTAAAACCTAGTCGCTTTTTTTAACCCCCAAAAATGTCTTTAAAGAGAATAATTTTTTTAATGAAAGTGTAGTGTAGTCAAATGAAGTATATTTTAGTTTTATTGTTCTCCCTCATGCACACATAAACAAATTTGTTCTCAAATTATAATTCTAGTTTGGGAAAGCCCAGGTTCAAAATTATATATTGTTTCTTGGTAATAAACAAGATGTAAGAGTTCATTGCTTGTATTGTATGGGAATATCTTAAAAGTGGATGGAACCTGAGTGTTTTGACATTTTCTAGTTGACATTTCATTGTTAATCTTCTTGCAAAACTGCTGGTTTTGTTCTAATAACAATAACCAAGATATCACACTTGTTTTTGCAAATGGTCCATAATAATGAAACAAAGACATACCTTTTAGTATTATATATTTATATAGTTATTATATATGTAAGGAGTAATATATATGCACATATCTGATTGATATCATACATTTATTTTGACATTTCTAAAACTAAATAATATCTATGCTATTGAACTTCACCTTGTGCGTGTCTTGTTCTTTACATATTAGTCTAAAGATGTCTATTACTCTATATATGTAGGTACAGTAATTTATATGTTGAAACTATATATATATATATATATATATATATATATATATATGGTGTTACATTATAAAGATAACAGACACATCATTATATTAGAAACAAATTTTTTTAAAAACTATTACAGCTAGTCGTGCGTTGGGCAACACATTTTTTTTTTTTTCTTTTTCCATAGCATTCTTGTTTTTTTACGAGACAGAGTTGCTAGCCCTATGCTCAAACCCCAACCTGGAGGACCTTAAAATCCCATACACTATGCATTTCACTGCTTATAGTAACTCTTCAGTGGGTTGGTTTATTTCACATAATCTTCAACATAAATATTGAATTTTTTTTAAATTAATTTTTTTTCATTAGTCTTTTTCTCAGCTGCAATGTACATTTCTATCATTTATATTACTACATTACATAAAAAGTTACTTATTCACCAAAGCCAATAATTCATGTTTAACTACTTCCTGTTTAAAATGAAATCTACATAATTACTAATGTTTTTATGTCAAGTCTTATTCTTGTACATGCTTCAGTGAATTTAAAAAGGAAAATTTCTATTTCATTATACTAACTTTGATTACATCATCTAATATTTAAAATAAAATGAAATGAGCAGCAAGGTTGGAGCATTGGTAAAAGCTCCGGTACTTGTAGTATGAGAGTTTAAATCCCAGTCAAAACCTTTGCATTCACCTTAAGCTGCCTCCTGCAGATGGGACTCGTTAACTCAGGAGAGCAGCTCATATAGGTTAAGGGTAACACCGAATGTAAAAAGCCCGGGTAAGAGCACGTAAAAATGCC
>JAUZSX010321068.1:0-10000 GCA_034780655.1 Idiosepius hallami | reverse complement strand
TTAAAGCGACAGAAGCCACCCCACCCGTATTGCCCTGTCCCTCTTTTTTCTAAATGTTAGCATAGAAATAATTGAAAAAAAAAAAAGAGAAGAAAAAAAAAAATTAAAAAAAAAAGGAATTTAAAATGCGACTCCCCTTCACCCCCCCAAGGAAAAAAAACCAAACCCTGTTTACATTACAAGATACCCAGAGAAACACTTAATAACCTTCCCTGTAGGATTAAAGATTAAAGATTATCTCCTATTTCATTTATAATCCTAATAATCCTCCAGTTAAGAGAGAAAAAAGTAAATTCTCTTTCATTTCTTTTTTTTAAAAATTTTTTCTCCTTATAAAAAAAAAAAAATTTTTTTTTTTTTGTTTTAAAAAAAAAAAAAAAAAAAAAAAGATGTTTTAGGCCCCCACCAAATTTTATACCTCTACCCCCTTAATTCAAAATCATTTACCCCGGTTCAGTTCTCTCAACCCTGAAAAAAAAAAAAAAAAAAACACCCTATAAAAAATGCCATTTTCTAACCATCTAAATCTTTCACACAATCCAAAATCAAACCAGTTAAAATTTTCTTAAATTTTATATAGTCTTTACAAGATTCTCCGTAATGTCTTGTTTATATAGACTTTGCATCTACTTATAGATAGACTGTATAACCTCACCATCGGCAAAAATTGGTTAGTTAGTAACTAGCTAATTAAAATGCATATCTCTTTGTAATTACTTGCTGACTAAAGAATATCTATTAATTTTAACTAATTAACTATTAATTAATATCTTAACTAAGTATAATCATTTGTCTATATTCAACCAAGTGTTATGAAAAAAAAATGCATATATCTTGGTAATTACTTGCTGACTAAAGCTTATCTATTAATTTTAACTAATTAACTAATAATTATTAATATCTTATCTAAGTATAATCATTTGTCTATATTCAAGCAAGTGTTAGGAAAAATAAATTCTTATAATTTTTTTCATGTTTTTCACTAAGAGTTTGAGTCTTGGGGTCTAGTGTCTTAGAGTAAATTTAAATTCTGCCTAGATCTATATACTAAGAAAATGATATATTAGGTTTATATGTACGAATATATATGAAGAAAATATTGAAATGATATTTTAGGGTTATATGTACGAATATATATAAAGAAAATATTGAAATGATATTTTAGGGTTATATGAACGAAAATATATGAAGAAAATATTGAAATGATATTTTAGGGTTATATGTACGAATATATATGAAGCAAATATTGAAATAATATTTTAGGGTTATATGTACGAAAATATATAAAGAAAATATTGAAATGATATTTTAGGGTTATATGTACGAATATATATGAAGAAAATATTGAAATGATATTTTAGGGTTATATGTACGAAAATATATGAAGAAAATATTGAAATGATATTTTAGGATTATATGTACGAATATATATGAAGCAAATATTGAAATGATATTTTAGGGTTACATGTACGAAAATATATGAAGAAAATATTGAAATATTTTAGGGTTATTTGTACGAAAATATATGAAGAAAATATTGAAATGATATTCTAACAAACCTTGAAAGCTTATTAAGATATATTAAATAGACTTTAACGTGTTTGTTCATCCTACTGGTCGTGTGTCGTTAGGGAAAAAGAGAGAAGAAAATAAGATCTTTTTGAATTAAGAAATAACGAGAAGATAAATTATAATTTAAATTTAATTAAGTCGTTACCTTCTAATTAGTTGGTTTTATTAATTTTCACCTCAGTTTTCATTCTGAAAAATGTAGCCACAATTGACTTTTTTTTTATTATCATTATAATAAAATCTTCTAAAGATATCATCTGTGATGATAACTCAAGCTAAAAGATATCCAATGGAGCAATCAACACTTAAAGCGATAACTATTACTTTACTGAAGTACACTAAACCTTTAAATTTGTAGTGAGTGACTATAAAAGTATTTAAGATGTCTGTCAAGCCTGGTGGAACTAGTGGATGTATATATAGATATATATGTGTGTATATATATATAAATAAATAAAATAAGGCCTGGAAAGTTATATATGTCTCATGCTCCAATGCAAGGTCTGGAGTTGGTCTGTGTCGGGTGGGTCCACTGTGCCAGGTGCAGTTTTTTAAGCACCCCTATTTTTGTAAATGCTTGTCCCAGATATAGTAAGGAAAGGAGTGAGAGATCCCTTTTTCAGTTTTGATGTAAGACTCCCTTAGATTTGTAAGGATTTGGGGGGGTCTAAAATATTACACAAACCCTTAGGAAAAAAAACAAAAAAAAATTCCTTTCCCACCCCCTCCTTTAAAACAAAAACTTCCTTCCTTCCCAAAAAACACGCTTTCCCAGGACCCTTTAAAAAAAACCAAAAAAAACCCCCAAAATGTCTTCTAATCGCAAGAGAGGTGTCGTCAGCAAGGCGGCCAAAACCGACCCCCAGACACCAAAGGGTGTGGCTGGAGCGTCGGATGCGGATTCCGTCTCGGACACTGGGAACACTGAGCAGAAAGTGCGTAAGGTTGGGCGGCCAAGGAAATATCCGCTGAATTCTCCGGCAACAACAGCAGCAGCAGCAGCTGTCAGTGGCAACCAACCTGGCTCTACGTCAGGGAGGGGTGCATCTGCTCTGTCTTCATCGTCAACAGCGTCCTCAACACCTGCCTCATCCTCATCATCATCATCCAACGATACCAAGAAATCTGCTTCGAGCTCGGCTGACCCCCCAAAGAAACTAACCAAGGCCAAGAAGGCGCTGCCCGCCGAGGGTAGGAAGAAGAGCGTGAACAAGCGCGCAGTAGAGATTGCGGACACCTCGAAGAAGGCGTCCGAAAAGCTGGAGAAGGCCAAGGCCAAGGCCAAGCTGGTCGAGCTGAACAAGAAGAAGAAAAAAGGATTGAGTCTGGGAAAAGTGGCCGGCGTGAAGAAGAAACCAGTGGCAAAAAAGACAAGCGCAGCAGCTGGATCCAAGAAAAACAGCAAGGACACCCCGGCCAAGCCCCCGAAAAACAAGGGCGGAGCCGTAGGAACCACCTCTGCTTCTTCTTCGTTGTTGTCGTCTTCTGCTTCTAAAGAGGCGAAAACCTCAAAGACGAAGAAGTCGGGCCAGAGTGTCGAAACGGGAAATGGGTCGTCCAAGAAATTCGGTGCCGGCGCGGCGGCGGCGGCGAAGAAAGCCAAACTGAAGAAATTCCCCAAGGTTAAGGCATCGTCGGCCAAAGTCCTGAGCGCCGCCGCAGCTTCCAAGAAGAAGAAAAAGAAAAAGGCGGCCGCTGTTCTCGTCGGGGGTAAGGTGGCCCCCGGCGCTAAAGCCAAAAAGGTAGCACTTGCCAAGCCGAAAGCTGTGAGTAAAAAGCTAGGACAGTCCGGCGCCTCTTCGGTGTCGTCAGGCTCCACAGACGATTCCAAAAAGGCTGCGTTGGGTTTGAAGAAGAAGCCTGGCCCCATTAAGGGGAGCAAGCGGGTGGCCCCAAAAGGGGAGGAAACTCTGGCCAAGGGCGCCAAAATTGGTAAACTGCTTGCGGAGAAGCTGCAGCCGAAACTGAAGGGCAAGTCCGTGATTAAGGGCAAGAAGCAGAAGGAAGCCAGCGCGTTGGTTTCGTTGCCGAGCAAGCGCAAGAAGGTCGGGCCGGACGAGCTCAAACCAACTGCTGCAAAGAAGCCCAAGTTAGCTGAAACTCCGAGATCAGAGCAACCACTGGTAAAATCTGGCTCCAAAATTCTTGAAGGCGAGACAGCTGTTGATAAAAATGCATCATCATCATCATCATCATCACCATCCCTATCATCATCATCATCATCATCCATATCCTCTTCCCTGACACCATCATCATCATCATGCTCCACTGCAGCAAGTGTCGCTGCCGAAACAAATACGGGTCTTCTGTCCATTGTTGTTAGCAAGGAGGTCGAGGAGACAGACATTCCACTTGTAAATAAAAGAGGCCGCCTTTCGAAGCAGCAGTCGCTGAGGGGTGAAACCGACGCCCCGGGCGTGCCTGCCGCCAATGCCGCTCCCTGCTCGGATATCTTGGTCATCGGTGCCGGCCACAGGACCAAAGAGGCACCGGAGCAGGAAGATGGCAAGCAGGCACCCCAGCACCCAACCAAAGAAGTTTCTAGCCCCGCTCCCCCCTCCACACTCCCATACCCGCAAGGGATTAGCCCCGCCCCAGTGGAAAGGTCATCTCTCCACCCAGCTGACCCTAACCAACCATTCTCCCCTAACAGAGCTGAGGGTGATAATTCACGGACTCCACTCAACGCGGACACTAAGTGTAAATTGTCTCCTACGAATTCCTACACAGGCGAGGAAGCAGCTCCCCAAAAGAGGGGCCTTGAGCAATTGTCTGTTACTCCGTTCAATAAAGGTGAATTGGCGTTGGCACCGATTAAGCTTGAAGGGGAGCAAATTTCAATTTCTAAAAAATCGGGTGAGGAACAGACATTGGCTCCCATCAGAGCTGACAATGTAGTAGTGACGGCTCCAATCAAAGATGAGAAGGTGACGGCTCCAATCAAAGATGAGAAGGTGACGGCTCCAATCAAAGATGAGAAGGTGACGGCTCCAGTCAAGCCTGAGAAAGTTGTTGCTCCAATCAAAGATGAGATAGTGACGGCTCCCATCAAAGATGAGAAAGTGACGGCTCCAGTCAAGGCTGAGAAAGTTGTGGCCCCTATCACGGATGAGAAGGTAACGGCTCCAGTCAAGGCTGAGGAGGTAACGGCTCTCATCAAGGCTGAGAAGCTGGCAGCTCCAATCAAGAATGAAAACGTTACGGCTCCAATCAAGGGTGATGCTGTGAACGTGAAGGCTCCAGTTAAAGCTGACTGCAACGACTTGCTGGCTCCCTTAAAGACTCCTGAGGAGAAAGTGTTAGGCCTTATCAAGAATGATAGTATAGAAATAACGGCTCCAACCAAAACTGAATGTGTCAAAGTTTTGGCACCAACAGAAACTGATTGCAAGGCAGTATCATCACTTACAAAGGCCAACGCTAATAATGTATCCATTGAGATGAGTAAAGAACTGACACTGGCTCCTGTGCGGACCGATGGGGTGCTATTAATGGCTCCGACCATCGACAAGGTGTTGGCTCCGATAAAGTCTACAGTTGATGTGCTGAATCCACTGAGTGTTGATGGTAAGCAATTGTCGGCCCCTTGTGGGGTCAGCAGAGAACCCAAAGACCTCCTGCATGTGACCCCTCCTACAACAAAGAAACTAGGCAATGATTTTGCGCCCGAATCGGTTTTGGCTAAAATTCTAGGCAAGGGCCCTCTTTCGAGAGGGTCATCACCTCTCGACGTCTCTGGTATTCGGCAGCATGCCCGGCTGAATAATATGTCGCCCAGTTTTATGGGCAAGAAAGAAGATTCGGGCTCCGACCCGCAAGAAAATACTGGCATGGATACAATAGGGGCCGACGCCCGTCAAGATAAAGTTAAAAGTTCCTCAGCGGCTGGATCGGTCAAGCAACCGCCAGATTCCGCTGAAGCTAGAGATGGCATCGAGAAACCCTCGTGCCCTGACAAGGGTCAAACGATCAGGGTTCAAGGGTCAAAGGTCAACCTCTCAAACTCTTCTGGAGAAGACCGACACAAGTTGAGTTCTACTCTCATCAAGTCATCTGCAAATGTTCTAAATGCCATGGACAATGATTTAAAGAACTATGCTGGTTTGGCCAACCTAACGAGACCACCTTCTAGTTCTGAAGATAAGAAATGCCCAGATCCTGTGAACCCTGATTTAATTCCTGGACTGCAGAAGGAATCTGCGGTGCGTGAAAATCGCCAACTTGCCGTAACAGAACAGAAGAGTTTAGAATCTGAGGATTGTTCCCCTAGAGATATAAATAACGACTGTAGGCCGCATAGCGTCGTATGTAAGTCTACAGGAATGGTCACTGGTGTGGAAAACCAGCGTCAGTTTGATGATCCGGAGGTCAAACTGTCAGTCTCCTCTCGTCCTTCCTCCGGAGGTTCATTGAAAATCTTGGATGGGCCAATGAACCTACCAACCACTGTAAATCCCAAAGAATCTGTGATTTCTCCTAATCCTAATCTCCTAAAAACTAATCTTTTAGAGGCAAAGGACGTTTCTCGTTCTGCGGCAGATCCAGAGAAAGGAGTAGTAACGCTAAATACCCCAAAGGTAGTCGTAGCCTCGAATTTCGAAGCATCAAGGGAACCAGTCCAAATTCTCCGAGAAACCGGCTCTTCTGTCGATAATAACTCTACAAAAATTCCAAACCCAGATCATAAACCTGGAATGGTAATAGCGCCAGGAAGTTCTACCCCTGCTAAGAATGACCCCGTGGAAAAGCTCCCACAGAAATCTGAAAAGAACGACCCCTTGGAAACCCCCCCACAGAAACCTGATCGGAGCAACCCCTCGGAAACTGCCCCACAGAAATTTGCTACGAATGATCCCTTGGAAACTCCCCCACTGAAACCTGATCGGAGTAACCCCTCGGAAACTGCCCCACCGAAATTTGCTACGAATGACGCCTTGGAAAACCCCCCACAGAAATCAGCTGTTCGTGATATCACCTGTTCGAAGTCCGTCTCAGCCACAGCAGACCCCGCCCTACCTCTTGCTCCCCCACCATCTGCTGCAGTTGGGGACCAGACTAATCTTCCACCCCAAACCGCTAGGGCCAAAGAAAGAAACCTATTTGCTTCCCTGTCTGACCCTGACCGATCTCAGTACGAAAAGTCTACATCGGTTATCAAAATAACGCCCAGAGCTGAGGCAGCTGTCACCCAGTTGTCGATTAAGAACCAGGCTAACCTGTCATTGCCCAGTAACCGGTATTCTTCATTGCACCCGGCGCTGGAGTCTTTGGCCAGACAAGAACAACATTCTAGTGCACCTGTGAAACCAGTATCTGGTGCCATCACCACGTTGGCTCCATTTTTGCACCCGGTAGAGTCTTCGCCTAAACAAGGACATCCTTTAACAACAAGTGCACCTGGGAAGCCAGTATCTGGTGCCAACAACCCCACGGCTCCATCTTTGCACCCGGTAGAGTCTTCGCCTAAACAAGGACATCCTTTAACTAGTGCACTTGGGAAACCAGAACCTGGTGCCAACACCTCCACGGCTCCATCCCATTCTAAGCCTGCCATCAATGCCTTAACAGTCTCATACAAAGATTTACCAAAAGCTGATTTGTCCTCAGCCTCTATTTTAAAGCATGCACCCCCAGTTCTGACCCCCACATTTTCTCTAAAACCCTCAACAGATAAAGCCCAGGTGATGACCAGCAATGTGCCACCGAAAGGCTCCGCAAACTCAGATAGTTGGTCCTGTCGGCCGACGAAGAACCCTCCTGAAATTGCTCCCCCTGATCCACAAAAGCTTCAAGGGCCGTCTTCTCTAGCGAGCCAGACAAGGGAAGATAACCCTTGCTTGTCGGATAACAGTAATAATTCCAATAATTCGAGCCCCAAGAAAATTCCCAGTTTGGACATCGTCCCTAGATCTGCCAATTCAGTAACCAAGGCGACCGAACGTAGAGAATCTAAAAGTTCGGCGGAACAACTAACGCACGCAGATGTCCTTCCCTCGGCGAAAGTTGAAATGACCGCCTCGAAAAACCCAAAGATAAATCCAGCAGCTCTTTCCCCAAACGAAAAGACTTCGGGTCAGGGTCCTGTGGGCTTTGTTTCTGTGCCGGAGAATTCACAAACTCTGGAAAAACAACCGCTATTAAGGGATTCCAAACCGCATGGAACAGGCGACAAAAAGTCAGGCCCTGCACGACCCCTTACTAATTCTTTGGAAGGCATGGTTGACGCATCTCGAAAAGAGGAAACCGATTCTAGATCTTTAGGAAACACAGTTGGATCGGGGCTTACTCACCGTGATACAGCATCGGAGAATAACAAAAATAATAATAATAATAACGGGGTAAAAGAATGTACGGAAGATGGTACGTCTGGCGAGACTGTCGAATGCCTGGATAAGGCCGTGATTCCCCAGGCGGAAAGTGGGGCGGATCTTCGGGCGCGACCCCAAACCCTTCGGACGAAATCTCCCGAGGAAGGTGCAGAACAACGAAACACGGCTGTTGAAGTTACTCCTCCAGAAACTAAGCCCTCGGCCTGCCCCCTAGTGGCTCCGGCCTCCTCGAAAGAACCTGTGGATCCTGAACAGAAAAAATGTCAAACTTCGGTGATCCCCGGAGAAGAGCCTCCCTCGGCCTGCCCCCTAGTGGCTCCGGCCTCCTCGAAGGAACCTGTGGATCCTGAACAGAAAAAATGTCAAACTTCGGTGATCCCCGGAGAAGAGCCTAGGATGTCGGACGATTCAGGGTCAAAGGGCGCCAGACGTGACCCAGAGGGCGAAAAGAAACTTGGCAAGTCCGATAAAGACTCCTTTTCAGAGAAAGACGTAGTTGCCGACCGTGCGATCCCGGGGCACGAACAAAGCAAAGCTCAAGAAGTTGGGAATAAAATGGGGTCCCAAGGCCCCTCGGAAACCAAGCCCACTGAACTTGCTACCCCCTCAAACCATCCTGGGACAGAATCTTCTGGAATTTGCCAGCCAGAAAATAACGATAGGGATAATGGTTTGAAATCAGAGACAAGAATGACCCCTTTATCTGTTGTTGAGCCGCCAGTTGGCAGTGACCCTAAGACCTTGGTCAAGAGTGACCTTAAGACCTTGGTCAAGAGTGACCCTAAGACCTTGGTCAAGAGTGACCCTAAGACCTTGGTCAAGAGTGACCCAAATCTGTCAGTTGAGTGTGACTCTAAGCCATTGGTTACAAGCTACCCTCAGCCTTCACTTCAGAGTTTCTCCAAGCCCTTACTTGGCACCGACGTCAAAACCTCAATCGGGACCGACGCCAAGCCCTCTATTAAAAGTGATGTGGAGAGTGGCACCAAGCCTTCACTGGAGAGCGGCACCAAGCCCTCACTGGAGAGCGGCACCAAGCCCTCACTGGAGAGCGGCACCAAGCCCTCACCGGAGAGCGGCACCAAGCCCTCACCGGAGAGCGGCACCAAGCCCTCACCGGAGAGCGGCACCAAGCCCTCACTGGAGAGCGGCACCAAGCCTTCACTCAATATCAACCAGGAACACTTAGTTACGACCAACACAAAACCTGTTGAGAGCGAACCGAAGCAGGTAGAGAACAATGACCCTAGATCCCCGCCAAAAAGTGACCCCCGCTCTTTAATAGGTTACGAAACAGCACCTCAAAATTTACCTGTAGGGTCTGACTCTGGTCATGAGTCCGAACCTCTAAAGACTATCACAAGTACTAGAACGGCGGACATTAGCAACACACCTTTACACTCAGAACCTGTTATAAAAAATCTGCCTCAGTTGGATCATGCAATAACAGGATCAGGTGGTAACAAGAATGAGCCCCTGTTGCCAACAATGGAGAAAACTTTGGAAAAGGACATTAATAAAGAAGTTGAGGGTGAAACCGTCAAGGAGCGCAAAATTGGGGCCCAAACTGTAGAAGAAAGTTCTCTCTCTGTGGTTGCAGCTTCTAAGCCAGTTGGTAGTGCCAGTAGTCAACAGAGTTTGGCTAGTGATAATATTTTGCCTGAAAAGGAATCAAACCTGCTTGCATCATCGTCATTGTTACGCGATCCGAAGGGTGATGTTGCTCAATATGCCACGCCCATCCCAGCACAACCTGCCTCCCCTAAAATGGACACAACCTCATCAAAGCAGGTTGCGGATCTTTCGGAGCCAAAACCAAAGAAGTGTGAAACCCCGGTAATTGTTGGAGAAGCTGTAACAGGAAGGACGGAGCCAATGACAAAGGAGACCTTCCCAGAGGGTGGGTCGGAGTCAATGGCAAAGGAGACCGACACAGATGTCAGGTCGGAGCCTGTGGCGAAGGAGACAGACTCAGAAGGTGGGTCGGAGCCTGTGGCAAAGGAGACAGACCAAGAGGGGGATTCGGAGCCATTAGCAAAAGACACTGACCAACAGGACAGGTCGGAGCCATTAGCAAAAGACACTGACCAACAGGACAG